>VWZU01017023.1:661187-688297 GCA_013397095.1 Sterrhoptilus dennistouni | reverse complement strand
TTTTTTTTTTTGTTTTTTTTTTTTTCCCTTTCAAAATCTATGTTCTTTGGTTTGTTTTTACAGAGGAGATTTATGTTTATACACACCCTGCAGCTGGGAGAGGGAAGAAAATTCTGTAGAGCTCTGTAGCCCATGGTACCATTCTGGGAGCTTTAAACCAGAGCCTGAATACCTTTGCAACATTTGCAGAGAAGGTTGTGAAAGAAATGGCTCGGTGGATGTTCTCTCCAACGACAAATACTCAGGACCTCAGCTGGGAACATTTTATTCTGTGAAACACAGGGCCAGAAGCAGCAGCAGGTGTAAATCAGCATCACCCCTCTGAAGACATTAAGGAAATATCTCTTTGCATCATCAGCTGCATCTTGACCTGGGTTTTCAAATTAGGATATCATGGATAAGCACTGTGAGTCGTTCTCCTCAGTGATGTGGGAAACACATATTTTGATCTTACTGACCTGCAATCTGTTAGCAGTTTTCAGCAGTTACACACTTCATATAAATGATAAATTACTAACATTACAGAATGCATTCATTTTACACTCTTTCACCTTTTTGTAGTTACTTTATTGCAGTAAAACTATCTTGTGATTTTGGGTAGATGAATAAAAAGTTTAAAGAATCGTGAACAAAGACCACAGGAATGTCAAGATGCAGCTGTCATCTCCTGCAATAGCCTTATAAATGCACCAGTGTGAACTCTATCTTCCATTAATTATCTCAATCTAAAAGGAGAGGATCTTCTACCTTATCCAGACATCTTGTGAGGGTAATTTTTTTCTGCAAATTACCCTAGCCTGGTTTGTAGTTTGTACGGAAGTAAACCCCCCTGCCCTTTCTGTTCTTCACACTCTCTGTCCTTTGCATTCAGTCAGTGGGTATTTTTCTTGTCTTAAATGTTGGTCACACAGCATGGCCAAATCCTGCCTGGCTCTGGGGCTTTTCACACAGCTTGGCTTAGGAAGGGCACTGCCTGTCTGGCCTTCCCATCTCCCTGACTTTGGTGGGGCATTTCTGCTCATGAGCTATTGACTCTGGTAATTACTCCTAGCTGAGAAAATAGCTCAGGCTTCCCTTTCCTGAAACAACATAGTGACAAAGACTCTTGTCTGGGGGCCAAATCTGGCCATGGGGCTTCCTGAGATGGCTGCCAGCACAGGTCTTTCCTGATTCCCTCTCTGTGGCAACATCACAAGAGGAGGCAGCAGGTTCATTGCAGCGTGCTCCAAATGCTGTTATGTTTGCAGTGCTGTAGTTTGCTTCTTTACTGCCATTTTCATCGCCTCCTATAAAGCTTAATTTAATTGTTCCTTAATTACCTCTTTGGCTTGGTGTATAAATCTCAGATGCAAGCTGTACACAGCACACATAAGGCTATAGATGCAAAAAAACATTGCTGCCATCTATTTTCATGGCCCTGTCTGGGAATACATTGGGCCAACCTTTGCTGCTGCTGTAAAAATGTTCAAGAATGGGAAGAAGGCCTCATGCTCATAAAATTTAATTTTTAGACAACTTTCTGGAAGGAAAAGCAAATGTTTACTCCAAGTTCTTCAACCAGCTTCACTAGAGCATGTATATTTCACGTTACTTTGGTGTTTTCTCAAATTACATGAAGAGCAGAAATCAACTCTGATCTACTTAACATATGCAGTATTACCTGAATGCTCTCAGGACCACAAAAGTTTTTATTCACAGACAACTCTCTAAATAAACCACATAGCCTGCTTTGGAAGGGAACCAGAACAGAAACACTTTTTACTTGAATTTTTATGCTAGCTGTTGTTGAAACAGCTTGCAGTAAGCTCCACCTCTTTGCCCACCTTCCCAGCTCCTGAGAAGTCCTGGGCCTTAGGGAGATTCTAATGTGCTTTCATAGCTTGCAAGGTGCTTTTCTCTCTTCCCCCTAAGCCAACTGGGTGTGGGAAGCTCTCACATTCATTTTAGACTTTTGACATGACTCTTTAATGTCTTAGTGTATGTTAATTTAAGTGTTTTTCCTTTCAAAGGTGATGCAACTCTACTTTTTGGATAGATTTCTATTTGGAAAGTGAACATTATATATAGATTTAAACACCGAGGAATATTGATCATAGGCGAAGCTGGCTTCAGCAGATACTGTAGAGATCATTTTTCACAACTAGATTAGTTTCTTCTCTGTGTCATTCTTTTTAATGCTTTTATGTAGTTTTCCTTTTTTTTTCCCCCTTGGCTTTCTGTCCACATTGTACTCTGTACTTGCCTTTTCTCCATTTGCCCGCTGCTTCCGTCCTCCTACCTCTTGTAGTGAGAGTAGAATGCCATTAGTATTGACCTGTTGACTGAAGCTTTTAAAGCCACAATGTTCATAGGAACTCAGAAATGAGCAATATGAACTTCCCAGCTGTTACTGAATCTGCATTTATGAAAAACAAATACACTTGACCTTTTGAGAGAGATTTCTATATTACTTTCATTGAATGCCTCTGTAAAATTCTGTTTAATAGGAGACTGTATAAGAAGCTTATACAGAGATCATGAAGTTGTTTTTTGGTCTTCTGCAGTTAACTTGGGTTTTTTTTTTGGTAGGTTTTTTTTTTTTTTTTTGCCATATCAGTCTTGCTTGGATAGTGACATAGAGTGAGTGAGAGCTCTTCACTGGTGTTCTCTCTCTGGCTCATGCAACTGCACATTTAATTTTGCTGTTGTCTGAAGGCCAGACTTCCTGGGAGAAGTGAGAAGATTTCAGTAATGAGACATAACTTGAAGTTTTATTTGAGGTTTGAAATAGTATTTATTAGAATATCCTGACTTATATTCTCTCTTCTTAAATTACTTACAGGAGAATTTTTGAAATATGATTTACCCTTTCTACTTATAATCTGGCTTGTGCTTGACATCCATCTGCTTTCAGCAACCAGACCATTTTGTTTCCACTTTCAGACAAGTTTTGGACAAGTTTCAATGTCACTTTTTGACATACCAGCAAGGTGTTGGAGTAGCAAACCCAGGGCAGTCTTTTACTTAGTTTAAAATGCGCTTTCCCTTGAAATTACTTCTTAAAACTGCAAGCAGCTCGTTTTGGCTCTGACATTGCTCTTTTACGTTGCCATAAAAGGTTTAACTGGGGCTAAGTTTCACTTGGTGGTGTCTCTTTAGACACCACACTTTGCCTAAGAAAAGATGGGAAGACAGATGTTGCACTAACCTCTGTTGATTGCTTTCTGATTGCCAGTTTAGTTGCCTGTCTCCAACCATTTCAGATGGCCATATGGGAAATCAACAGTGATGATCCTTAATAAAGTACCAGAAGCGAGGTGCTTCACTTACACTTATTTTCAGGGGAGGGATCTGAACCCAATTAGAAAATTTATGAAACTGCCAGAGCACACTACTTGTTTAAAATTGCTGAGGGCTGCAAAGTGAACTGAAATCTTGACAGAATATTCACACTTGTTGCAGGTCCTGTACGTCAATTAACCTCAGAAATGGAGAGGGTCACAAACTTCCTACAGTTTGTTTTCTTTTCATGTAAAAATCTGGGCAGTGGCATGTTATTGTGAAATGACAGATGAATTAGGGAGAAAGGCCTTGGAAAGTTCAGTTATAAAAAAGTTATTGGAATTTACTCCCACTGAGTGACAGGATAAGTCAGGATCTGATCTGGTATTTCTGATGCTGCCTGTTACATTAGGAATTAGATGTTTCTGCTTAACATTTACTTTTCTAACAGTGGGAGCCATGATGATTTAAAATTCTTCAAATGGTACCAAAGTGCTTTGCAGCAGGTGTGGGAAACAAGAAAAATTCACCGATTGAGGAGATGATGGTCCTTGGGCTTTTGGCTGGCTCATTGTGGTGTGTTCTTAAATGTATAGGCTCCACTTGCAAAAACAGCAGCTTCATGGGGTAGGAAGTGAAGTTCTTCAATTATCTGCCCAGTCAGTGCCGCAGAGGCTGCCTCTGTCTCAGTGCTCTTGAAATCTTCTTTAGTGTCTCTGTGCCCTCTTGCTGCAAGTGTGGTTTTGTTTGCTACATTTATTTTGGCATTCCTTATTTTGTTCCTCCAAAGAAATTTAATAGAATTTGTTACTGGCCCGGGTTCTACTATTTGTGGAAAAGAAGCCACATCTTTCTCTCCTAAGCTGTATTTTATGGTTTGTCAGTGTTTGGTGGAGTTGTACATCCTGTTGTACATCCCTTTATTAAAAGCAAGTCTTTCATACCACCAATTCCATTTTAGGTCTCCAAATTTGTACCATTTAGAAAGGTAGGGTAGTAATTAACCTCTGGAGCTTAGTGTGAAATCCAGGAGCAGCTTCATTGTATTTTACTTTCCGATGGTGTTTTTAACAATGTCTGTGTTGTGTGGAGCTTCCTGCATGAATGTAGTTAGCATCTCAGAGGGGCAAAAAGTCATTTAGTTCATGTCAACTTAAGTATCTTATGTGGTTCCCTGTGGTCAACAGCTGGATGACAAGACATCAAAAGTACACTAGGCAGCTTTCTAATTAAATATCTTCATTGCATCTAAAACACATGGTAGCACTTCCTTGCTAATAAAAAGAGAGCACACTGCAGTCAGTTTGGTCCAGATACTGCATTGCCTCCCTGTGCCAGACCTCTTAGAGTCTCTTGTAAGAAGATACAGCATAACGCATTGTAAAAAGTAATGCTTAGCTGTGATTTTACAAAGTGTTATCCTATTTATTTTAAATGTCATGTAATTATCAATTCATTTGCTACCTATTGTAATACCATGAATCATAATGAATGTATTTGCATAATAGGTAGTATCACAAGAGCTCAATTATAATTCAGTATTAGCTAAATGTACCATGCAAACAAAATGTTTCCTGTAAAGGTAGGCTGGGGTTGATATATAGCCTGTCTTATACCTGGTGTATCACAAATGCTGTCATGGGAAATTTTTGGGCTGGTTCTCAGGGCTTTTTTGTTTTGTAGCCAGTCCTGTCATCATTCCTTTTTTGTCCTGTCTCCAGCCCTCTATTTTAAATGCTCTTCAGCTCTGTCAATTTTGCAGGCGAGGAAAACTTCAGAAACCTGCTTTTTGCTGTTTAGCTGATGTGTTGGTGCTCTGCTTGCTGAGGCAACAAGACTGTCTGCCTAAAGACTGAGTGTATTTCTCCTGTGATACTCTTCAGACCTGCACACACTGTGCTGGGTGATTAAACTGAGGAACAGACACAATGGGGGCTTGCTTAGACAGGATTGCCTCAGCCCTGGGTAGGTCTCTTCAAAATTCTGTGTTTCCAGATGCAATTTCTTTTTAAATAAAAAGACCTCAGAAATTCCATATGGCACTTCCTGGAGCAGTAGTTGGCTCTGTGTTGTTGTGTTGGGGAATATGACATAAGAATGCTGCCAGCTCCTCAGGAGCATGATGTACTGTAGTGTCCTCAGTGTCTAGATTGGTGTGTGTCTCTACTCCTTACTCCTCATCAGTACAGTCAGCAGCAGCTCAGAGGCCAGGATATTCCCCAAACTTACCCCTTTGCCAGGTCAGAACTGCTTCTCCTACCCCAGATCCTTGCAGTGTCTTGTTCCTGCTTTTATTACATGAAGATTTATGCAGGCAGAAATGAACTGCATAGCACACACTGCATACAGAATAAGTCGTCCGTGTCAGCTATGGTTTAATGTGTTTGGAAGACACTTGCAATAGCAGAGTTCTTAGCATAACCCAAATGTGAGCAATGTCTAGTTTCTGAGAAAAATCTTAATGGCTTTTACCTCTCTTTTGGTTCACATACAAGTTCAACACATTTCCTGTGGCAGAAGATAGACTTGCTCACACAGTAGCTTGGAAATGATCCTTGTGTGAACTGTTGTGTCTGTAACAGATGTGTATAATCCCACTTTCCACTTTTTAAATGTATCCCATTTCCATACAGAATATAAAATGCTTACTTTCTGGCTAGCACAGTTGATTTTTACTTGTTGCCTGCAAGTTAGATTAAGGACACTGAAATTACGGAGGAGAAAAAGAGTGCTATTTCCAAAAATACAGTGTAGTTACTGGTACCTCAAGGATTATGTGGCCTGATCTTCATTCAGGAGACAGCACTGCAATGGCAAAAGGCTAGCACTGTTGACAACACTTAATTTGTTTGCACTTATGTTACTGTTGGCTTTCTGATGTGACAGGAGAAATGTATCGCAGGAATTGATGAAGTAGTGCCACATTTACACAATTCTACAACTCTCTGCAGTCATTTAGGGTAAGCTTTCCTCCTTGAAATACAAGGTAAAGTTCCTGAATTTCATGTGTACACCCTCTCCGGTGTGTAATTAAATCTGTTACAATGTAGTTTGGCCAGCTAGGAAGCAAGTGGGCAGTGGAAACAGAGCAATGTCCTTGTTGGATTTGGATAGTGTGTTGTATAAACATATATTACAAGAGTTCCATGCAGTATTTGTATGACAGCCATTCTTGCCAAATGTAGAATTGATAATCCCCTGGACTGAGACCAGCACTGGACATGATAGGATGGAGTTGTCCAGATGAACACACAGAGGATGGTACACCATGCAGTAGAGTTCCTCTCTAGTGGGAGGAATTATTCCTGAGTCTGTGTTTTCACCAGGTCAGCTTGTCAGGGAACAGCACCCACAAAGGTAATGGCTGTTGGGAATTTGAAAGAAAATGCTTGTCCTGTCATGGAAATATCAACTAATGTTTCCATAGTTCTCTTTGACTTGCTGCTTACAGGTGGGAGCTTCTGGGCCTTACTAGGAACTTTGCCAATAAGGATTAGGAGAAAATGAAAAGCTTAGGTACTCATGAATTTCACAGGGGAACGTTCCTTGGTGTTTAAATTCAGTATATTATTTCAGTTTTCAACATATATCTTTGAAATGTGCCTTAAATGTGTTTTTGTTTTGCTCTGGTTTTGCTCCTAACAGCTTTTTATAGGACAGGTGCTTATTCAGGTGGATCACAATTCAGAAGAGCCTACTGTGTGGAAATCAAATTCCCATGGTGATTGCACTTGCACAGGAGATGTAGTACTAAACATGGTCAGAGGCAGAACAAAAAGAACTATAAAAGCTGTTAGTGTGACGCTTTCTGTGATGTGACCAAACTTCTTGTAGTGTTTCTACCAGTTATTGATGATTTTGTGCAGTGAGTCATCTGTCACTGGACAATATGCAGGGATCATCAGCTCATCCTGGACAAGTTATTAGCTGTCTGTGAGGGATGCGTTCTTGCTGTCCAGGGTGATAGGAGCTCTCTCTTACCAGCTGTCACATTTCATTGGATTTCCGACAAAAGCACAAAGTTCAGATCAGTTTACATATCTTCCTACTACTATTATTGTATTACTAAAACTACCACTACAACAACACTACAGATTCCAGGAAGGGTGGCGTGTTTGAATCCTAACTTCAGTGTGTCACCCTTTCTGATCTAAATTTTGATACAAATTATCTAGTCCCTAAATAAGAGGAAAAAAAGAGCAGAACTGCCCTAGCAATGAGGCCCAGGAAACTAAAATCTATTTTATATGCCATATGATGCTTGGTGTGATTTTTGCTGATCCATAAAAAGTGAAACTGTTCAAAAAGTGATCTTTGACCACTGCAATTATTTGTTCCCCATTACCCAGTCTGAATCATCTTCTTAGAAATCTGTATTGCTGTTAATTGTTTTGACTTAAAGCAGAGAAAAAAAGGTATTTCTTTGCATTATACAGATTTTCCACTTGCTTCTAGACAGCGTATTTCTACTAAGACCACCCTTCCTTACTTTTCCCTACTGTGATGCAACATTCATAATTGCACTGAAATAAACACTGAAATGGGGTTTCTCTCCAAAATAATTTGTATCATTGGCCTAGTAACACTTTTATATGAAATGTTAAAACTTAGAGAATCTGTCAGTGTCTACTCTAATCAAAGCTAGGGAATACCTTCTTATCTCTTCTTTCCGCTTTATCTTTACAACATAAACTTTCCCAAGCTTACAGCAGAAGTGTCTGGGAATTTTTGATTAAATAACCTCTTTGTTCCCCACAGCTGTTTGCATGCTCTGACAACAAGAGAACTAAAGGCTGTAGTGTGGTGAGGCATTAGTGCCAGCTAAGGAGAGGGAGGGGCTGCATGAGATTAATTTTTAGTTTCCTGTCTCCATTCAGTTTCCACATGGTGCCATTTGTAAGTGGCAGCAAGAATAAAAGTCTGGAGAAGAAGCTGCTCTTGCCTTTCTGATGTGGGTTCTTATTCTTGGTCCTGTGGCTGCTTACAGACATGTGTTGTGTTATGTTGGTTTTAGTCTATGGGTGGCAGTCACTTTCTAAATTTCCTGTGCAGTGTTTGCAGACTTTCCTGCACCAGGCTTCTCAAATTTGCTGTTAGTAACACACATCAACAGGCAATCGATAAAATCAGAGCTAATTACATAATGTGGGCTTTTTAAAAATCTGTCTGCAGCACAAGCAGATGTTAAATGAAAGCTAATAAAGTGTGGCACCGTTTAAACAGGGGTATGCCCCAGGATTTGATACTGGACAAACCCTGCAACACAGAAGGCAATTTCCAGAGAGCTTGTATGCAACTAAAGAATGAAATAATCATGCAAGCAGTGCATATTTGAGCTAAACCTAAGCAGTCATGACAGATCTCTGCAAAATCTCTTAAGCTTGTTAGAAAATGAGCTACCAGGCAAAGGCAACAAGCAGCACTACAAGCAGGCTGCTTAATAGAGAAGGTTCTCAAGCAAAAGACCTGGCTGTTCCCGTAAGTTTGTCCACGTGTTCCATGGAAATCCATTGTTTGGCTAAGCGCTGCCTCTTTAGGCATAGAAATAATGGTTGTTTACTTGGCTTTCCTTCAAAAAAGGAGAACTTATACTGTGAGCTATTTTGAAAGACCAGCACAGAAAGCATATAAAGTAAAATCTTGTTTTATTTTAAATTTTTTTTTATTTGCTCCATTAATAAACCTCTGTACTGCTACAAGCTATTTTTAGACTTTTGTTTTCTTTCTCCATATTTTCCAGCAATGCTAGTGGCAGGCAGATCCTAGTGATTTGGAACTGCATCTCTTTTTGAGATAATAAGTAAGTGGGCACTAAATGTCAATGCTGGCTCTCAGTGAGAAGAGCCAGGGAAAAATAAAAAGGGAAGAAAATCCTAAATTCCTCTGAAATCTACAAAAGGCAGATTTGGTGCTGCCCCACAAATACCAGTAAATGTCATATTGTGAGTTAGGTATTGTTCAGTGCTGTGCATTTGCTGTCTCAGAAAACTTGTGATTCCTCTGGACTTGGGGTCCTTTCTGCTTGTCACTTGATACAACTGCCATCACTAAATATTTATCTGTCAGACCCTGGGTATTACACAGGGAGGTCACTTGCCTTTAGTTACAATTTGTTTCTGGATTCTTAAGAGTTGATATTTTTAGCCACTTTCCTCTGAGTTCATACAGACTGGTTTTTTTATTTTTTAAATTTTTTCAAGAAAAGGCTGTGAATTTCTGGTAGTTAGCTTCTGGGGATTTTTAATGATGTCTCACTTATTCAAAGACTCGAAGTAAGCTCTCGGGATATGTTACCATAGGAAACTGGAGATTTCGATCAGAAGTGGAATCCAGATCATGTTACACTGACTGACAGTCATTTCTGTTGCTTTTAAAATTGTTGAGGAATTTAATAGATAAATTGAGTTGAATGTGAAAACAGAAGAATTATGTATGCTACACAGAAACTTAACAGAGCAAAACCATAAACAGCTGGAATGAAATATTTATCGTGGACTTCTTTGGTGTGGTGTCTCTAGTTTTGGGACCATTTACTAAGTGATTTCTTAAAGATGAGATTTTATTTCTGTATTCCTAACATACTATTTTTTGTAGACAAATGCAGGAATGGCCTCTGACTTTGGTGCCAGGAGCATGACAGGAATGAGTCACCTGAAAAATCTCACCCCAAGCCTCTCTAATGCACTTTTGTATTGCTATGGGCTATTAAATGGCCTCCACTCTGTTTGCTGATCCACTGATAAAAATGTTCAAAAAAGAAAAAGATAAATAGCTGAGAGTAAATGACATGAAAAAAAGTTAGTTTTGAATAATCACCACAGTGCTTGTGAACAACGAGTGAATATTATGATCACATTAATAAGAGAAACATCTTATCTGACTCTTGAACTTCAACTTGCTTTGTGAATATTTTTTTCATTATTCAGCTGGCTTTATTTTTTCCTCCAGGAGTGGAAATTGATCCTTCATCCTTATCATCCTATTCTTTGTGCCTTTTGATAACAATTTAAAAGGTAATTGGAATGGTTTATCATTCCTATGTTCTGGGAAGATTGTCTTCTCCAACACTGAAGCCCCACTGAAGTAAAATCTGGAATTATAACTCATGTGGTACAGAAGCCTCCAGACTTCTGGTATACACTTTGAAAATGCAAAATAACGTGTCTTTCAGTTATGGCACCTCAGAACTTTCGTGGGCTAGAAAAGAAAACTAGGAAAAAACCTTCCAGTAAGTCATTATTAGTTACCTTTTGTCTGCTATGAATAGAGCACCCCTTAAAAAGCCCTCCTGAATATGAATACCCTGGGATGGAAATGCAACTCAAAGGACTTTCCATCAGCTTAGTAAAATCTTGCCTGGTATTTACAGCCTGCTTGAGGTCATCATCCATCTTGTCTGGAGGGATTGTGCCCCTTTTCTGACATTCATCCATTACCACCTGAGCTTTTCAATCTTGTCATCAGGCCATACCTCACCACAGAGTGGCCTTTTTTCCTTCTGTAGCTGGATTGCAGAAGGTAAATACAAGATATCTGCTGTGACCACAAGTGACTCTTTGAGGGGACATGAAAACATCAGTGGCATCACAGCACCTTCCTTTACCTCCCTGCAGCACAGCCAACAGACTGAGTCCTCAGTGTGAGGTGCACTGAAGAAGCAAATACAAAATGAAATATATTTATTGGATGCATATTTTTTTATCATGGCTTTTTAAACTATGGAGTGCTACTACCAGAAATCCTAAAGACACTGTTGTGTTAACCTTTCTTTGCTGTTTCCCAGTTGGTAGCCTTTCATCACAATCAAGGCATCACACATAATAACTAATCAGATTCAGTGAGCAGACAGGCTGTGAGGATGCATTTTAATCAGAAATAGTGAAGAATTTCTACATATCTCTCAGTGCTACTGGGTGACATTTTTAAATGCTCAAAGGGCACACAGGTCTCCAGCTCCTGGTGAAACTTCGTGAGAATGTGATGTGCAGCTCTGATTTGTGTTCTTTATAGTAGCACAAAAAAAAGCTCTTACTGTTATTTCTTTATTTCAGATACAGATTTTCAGTTTTCTAATAAGAAAAAATGCCAGTCATTGCCTCTTAAAAAATCCCCTCAAGGAGCTGCATCAGCATAGCTGAGGGCACACACCTTCCAGTACTTATATTTTATTTAAGCAGAGTATACAGACATCTTTTAAGATCCAATTATTATGTGTGGCTAAATAATTGCAGCCGCTTCAATTATATTCCGTTTAATTTGGTAATTATGTGGGTTTCGGAAATTGCCTCTACCTCCTCTGCATATTCTTTTCATGCATGTTGGAAATATTTAATGCTGCAACTGCAAATGTCTGTTGAGAGAATCTGAGAGTATTGAGAAAACTCAAAAACTCGAAAAAGCCAGCTTGATATTTTCAGGATCATTTTGTGTAAAAGATGCTTTCTGCTTAGTCATTTGAGCATGAGTGTTGGAGAAGGCTGACAGCCAGTCTCTCATGCTCCTGAAGAAATGTGTGAGTCTGAAAAAGATGTGATATGCTAGCTCAGGTGAAATAAGACTAATTATTTTTATAAAGATTACACTTGATAAATAAGATTCTGCACCCTGAACTTGACTCAGTGTTTAGAAAACCAGGTTATGGAGCAGAGGATGTTTCTGATGTGCTCAGACAAGTCAACCTGCTGAGGAGATGAGTAGCAGTTGCTTGGTCCTTTGTACTCTCAAGATTACATTGTTTTAGACTCTGAGCAAAGACAAACCTCCTTCCTCACAGATGGCCCAAGATGACTCAAGCAGTTGAGTAAAATTCTTGGTAACTCAATCAGTTTGGAAATGAGAGGCTACCAAGGCATGTAAGCACATCTGAAAATGCCACTGTGGATGCTCACTGTGTAAGGTAACTGGATCTTAGCTCTCTCACTTTTCCCCCTTTCACTTCCAGTCTCTTCCCATTAGACTTTACCATTCCTAGAGCTTTCTAATCTACAACAGAAGTGTATATTTAAAGTCTGAGCAAGCTATTTTGCATTGCATGTGGATATAATGCCAGAATTCTCTGTCTAGAACCATACTATTTTTCTCTCCTTCTGCATCCTGTGATCAAAATTGAGCAGAAAAAACAATATTCTGTTCAAACCAGCTGAGTACTGGGGAGAGGTTTCAGCATCTTTGATTATCAGATCTCTGAAATAAACCAAAATGAGCAAAAATTATTAAATCCTGAGGGGCTTTCCCCCTTTTTTAGCTTCTGTTACACTTTCTGGAAGTTAACTTAGAAATTAATCTTTCTGTCTCCCACATTTCTTACTGTTGTACTGTGCAAGTAAACTGGTCTAGTTGCTTTAAGCCTGTGAACTCAAAAGCACGAATAATGCTTTAGAGAGGGACTCAAAGATTTAAATATTTCAGGATTGCAACATCAAATAGCGTTCATGACAACATGAAGAACATATCTCCCAGTTAAAAACAAGTGAACAGAAGTGGAGTGAGATGATGGCTCGTTGAGTAGTGACAGGAGCAGAGGATGGATGCCAGTAGGTGAAACTTCACCCTCCTACGTGGAACCAATGGCAGGCTGGAGATTGGCTACAAGGAATGCCTCAGAGGGATTTCTTTCAAAGCACAGCTGTTACCTGACACTGCTTGACAATTCAAGGCAAAACACTTGGTTATGGAGTGTTATGAAGCTTTCCCTTCTACTGCAAAAGAATTTGTCTGTTGTCCTGGGTACAGCCAGGGAGGAGTTAATTTTTGTGGTGGCTGAG
Organism: Sterrhoptilus dennistouni; assembly: GCA_013397095.1. Lineage (NCBI taxonomy): Eukaryota > Metazoa > Chordata > Aves > Passeriformes > Zosteropidae > Sterrhoptilus > Sterrhoptilus dennistouni. The sequence continues at coordinate 675,272 of VWZU01017023.1, read as the reverse complement.
GGAGTGTGGCTCTGGGTGTGTTTTAGAGACTATTCCATACCATCTTAAATCATTGCCAGAGGTGGTGGGGAAGGGGTTCTCTCTGAGTAAAATGATAAGATGGATTTCATCGCATTCCAATGGTCAACAAAATAGCAACCAGTATAAAGGAAAGACAGCTTTCTAAGGAGCTTTGGGTTTTTGGAGGACGTATATTCCAGAGGACAGCCAGGCTCTAAGCCCTCTCTATCTTGGGATACAAGAAGAAAGATTCCAACTGGGGCTCTGAACAAGCCTTTGAACAGACCAAATAGGATCTGTAGACCATGGGCCAGTCAGGACAGGACAGGATGTAGAAAAATGTGCTCTGCTGCTGGGGAGAATGGTCCTTCCTAGAATCTCTGCCAAAAGATGCCTGGAGAGACTTGAGGACAACCCCTGGGCCTCTGGAGTTGGGGATACAAAGGATCTGAGGCCTGTTATACCTCAACTGAAAAAGAGACACTGGGAGCTTTTGAAGGGGTTCAGGCTGCTTCAGGAGTGATTGATGTGATACTGGGTGGGTACATCCTATTCCCTCCCATGCATGAGCCTCTGGCAAAGCTGAATGGTGCCATAGACTGTTAAAAACCACATTGAAAGCAATGGGGGCACTGTGTGGGGGCAGGACCTTCAAACTTTAGGATCTACATTTAGCAAAGCCCCCCTGGTTCATCAACACCAGAGGCTCCACGAGCTGAATTTGCTCCACATATTTTCCCATCAAAAGGAGAAAGCTGAATTTGCTGGATTGCTGTCAGAGGGATATGACTATCAGGCTAAGGCTGAGACTTATCAGACAAAGAGAAATGATAGCTTAAAGGAGCAAAATAATTCAACCATTTACTCACAAATCAACTGTTGCGTGAATTAATGGTATTGGAGCTTTTAATACATAGTACTTCTATACCTACATTTTTCTGTTTGCTGTTGTAATTATATATAATTTTCACTACAAAATGGAAACTGGTGAAGATATTTAATCTATCTAACAATTGACATTCAGTTGTTGGAAATCAAACTGTTAGCTGATTTTAACACAGATTTTAAGATAAGATAAAGCCAATATATATATAAAAAGTAATTTACATAAATCAGTAATTTGAATAATCAAGGATATTATTTATATAATATAAAAAGCATTCCTCAAAATAGAAATGTTTGCTTTCTTTAGACATTTTTCCTTTTGAATTTTATTACTGCTATTGGCAATTGGGAAGGCAATTGGAAAATTAACTATATTGTTGTGTTTTTTGTTTAATTCAGAGAAAGATTAGATTATTGATGTGCTTTATAAATACTTTTAAATACTGGGATTTTAAAAATTATTTTTTGAAGATACCAAATCCAAGGGGAGTCTGATGAAAGCTGCCAAACTTACTAGTTTTTGTTCTCTGGCTTTGGTCCATGTTAAGTTCTGTGATCTCACACAACTTTCAGTTATGCATTGAGATTCTAACTCAGTAATTCAAAGGACGATTATGTTGTTTATGTTTGGGTTTTGCTACAAGCAATAAATTGGTCTGAGCAAACCTCAGCTAAACTCTTGAGAAATCTGTTTGCTGCTATGAATTCCTACAAAATAATTGGTGCAAACTCTAATTGCATACACTAAGGATTATAATCTAGATTTTCATGTTGAAATACACCTCTTTCTTAAAAAGATGTACAATTTTAAAAGTTCAAGGGAACGCAATGATAATTTAATCTGAACTCTTGTCTGTTAGATGTTTTAGAATACAGAGGTTGTTAATTCAAATGCAGAGACTTTGTTTTGTGCAAGTGTTTTATGGTTTGAGTTTCAACAGTCTAGAAGCTGAAGGCAACTGGAGGGGAGCTCTTCTGAGGGACCTCAGTAACCATTCATTTTTTGTAGAAGCTAACAGTGTTGTCTCAAGTGGGTTGGATTCCACGTCGAAAAGGTGAAACAAGAAAATATAGGCAACAGGTTTTGGCAAAGTGCATTAATGAAACAAAATGGAAAATCAGCTTTCTCCAGAGTCAGCAGTGGTTGTGAGGGGCTGCTGTTGTCTTGTGTCGTCTAGTGATGGTGTGATGAACTTAACTGTGATGGATATTTGAGGACTTTGATATTTCCATGCTGCTTTGCCACACGATAAAGTCAGATTAATTTTCTTGAAAATGCTCTGGACATTCATTTTATTGATTTGTTGGGGTACATATTTCCCAACCTGCCAGGCAGCTCTGTTTCACAGTCCTGCACAACTCTTATCTGGTGCTGTCTAACTCCACTGAGGTGTTATTTTTTGAGGACAGAGTGTGAGTAGAATTTGTGTTTCTGCCTAGTTCTCCCTGTCACTGTGCTGTGTCACTAGTGCCCCTTTTCCACTGGGCTGAATGGACAATGTTTGAGGCACCCAATATAATTTTGTGCACTTGGTTCAAAAAGCAATAGCAAACTGTAACCCAAAAGGTGAGTAAAAAATTGTGGTATGGCTCACGATTGTTATTTACTTTTAATATCCTTATTTATTTTCTAAGCAAATTTTTTAAGTTCTAGGAATTTTCTGCATGCTTGGCTGCTTTTTCCTTAGTTTTCATTCCTTCAAGGAGCCCTTTTAAATGAGTTACTGCTTGCAGATGCATTTCTTAATTAATTGTGAGTGCGTAGTGTAGTGACAGATGCAGAGGATGTTGCCTTTATCCTGATCACATTAAAATGAGTTGTGTTGAATATTCGGTGATGCTTGGGGAAATTGCTTAATCCTATTACTTCTTGGAGAAGATTGAGTACCTCCTAATGTGAAATACGAAACCTCAGAGCCACACAGTGAAACTGCTGCAGCACAGAATGTATAGGATTTCTTCTAATGTGAGTCAACAATGATTTCTAGGCTTGTTTATCACATAAATGTTATCTGGGAAATTATTGGACAGTTGCTATGGAAACAAAGACCTGGTAGTAGAAGGATTTGTTGCCGTAAGTAGTTAAGACAATGCTCAGACTCAAATCCCTGCTGCAAACAGTCAACTCCTAAAGATGGAAGCAACAGATAACAAAACACCTATTTTTACTGATAACAGAACAATTTAGAAATATTTATCAGCTGGCCTTTGCTTTCCGAGCAAATACGTAGATATATGAAATAAAGTTCAAAGGTGTGAAAATGCTAAGAGAAAAATATTCTTTTCTCTTGTGTCAGATGGTTCAAAAAGATAGTTGGTAAAGATATTGGTATCTGGTAGAACACAATGAGTAAGACAGCCAGAACAGGCTTCTTTTGCCACTCTGCAGTGTTTCCCAAAAGAAAAGGATAATATATTCCAGCTGTAGGGAATATTAAATACTGATTGTTGAGTTGACTAAAAAGAAAAATGAGGAGGCATTTGGAAGTGGTGTCTTCCTTCTGATGGAAGGTCTAGTGGAATTATTTTAAAAGGGGAAATACATCCTCTTCATGATGGATGAAAAGATGAGCCATGGTTGGATTGTTCTAGATTATCTTCCTTGTGGATCAGCAAAAGTAGTATCTCCACTTTCTGTATTTATCTAATACTGTATGGCAGGGTATTATATTGCAAAATCTCCAATTTGCACAATGTTCTCAATGCTTATAGTCTTAGAGTTTTCATAATGTTTTTTATATTTTCCATCCCCCGAATTGAACAGTTACCTGAACCTCTCAGCTGTCATCTTGGAAGTTCTAGTTCTAGAATTTTCAGAGAAAAGCCTAGAAGATGTGAATGTTAAAAGCAAAACCAATTAGCAATTACAGATATACATGAGGGAGAAGAGTCCCATGGCAGTGGCACAGCTGAAATGGGAAGCCAGGTTTCAACAAATTGGCTCTTCTGTGGCACCTGACACCAGAAGGGATTTCCCAGTGACCTGAGCATATGGGAAAATGTGCAAGAAACACAGCTGGGCAGGGAGTTTGTCATCACCTTTATGATGTACACAAAAAGGTGACATTCATTGTGTGATTTTTTTTTTTCCTCAGCAGCTATGGGTAGTGACAGAACAGAAGATGAATAGGCTATTGATCTAAAAGCAAACAGGGTGGCTGTTTGTTTTAAGTTAGATGCTCATGCATGGTCTAATATATTGCCACAAATTGTGTTCTAGCACTAAAAGAAAAGTCAGAGGCACTGGAGGATTAAAAGGCTAAAACAGATTTATAGAGCTGAACTTCTATGTACTGAACACATATGTTGAATATGTGGAAAAGACAAAATGACTCAACTTGTACTAAGACCAGAAAAAAAGAAGACAACAATATCCATCATAGGGTTAAAAGTGCCTCAAATGTTTAACAAGAGAGCAAGTTCTTTGGCAGAGAACTAAGGGAATGTGGAAATATCATCCAGTGAGTGGAGAGCCCACAGCAGAATCCTGAATTAAGCTGAAAAAGTTTAGATTTACCACAGAGTTAATGCCCTGGGTTAGATCTTCCTGCTCAAAACGGAAAGGAATTGCACAGATCCTATTGCTTTGGAAACTGCTGAGCAAATAGAAGAAGCAACAGGATGGGTATATTAATGTTTTTTTTGGTCTGTGGAAAAAGGACTAAAAAAATGAATTCTACCACTTATAAAGGCAGACATTTTTGGAACTGTGAGTGATGCCAGATATAGCTATTAAAAAACCTCTAATATATATATTTATGTATAGATATATATGCTTTGGAATGAGAGTAGTAGTAGGTTTCTGGCAGTTTTTTGCATGTGTGTTCAGCACCTCCTTTGGAGAAACTGTTTCTTCCTGCTGCTGTTTGGCTCATGTTCAATACCTGAGGTGTAACACATTCCCTATGGTATAGAGGGCTTTAGGTTTACATAGATGAATATTTTATCCAGGGAAAACCAATAGAAGAATGCCCAAAGGCAACCAGACTTTCTGGCAAGGATGAGAATAGTGGCTTCAGCTGAGTAGATATGTGCATTTTGGATAACAGAGGTAAGCTACAAGAGAGAAATTAGATCAGCAACATGTGTAGGTGGTTCATCACTAGCGCACCTGATCTGTAGTCAATGAAAAAGATGCAAATTCCTACTCTTGAATGATGTGGAGGGAATTTGAAGCTTATTCTACAGTCTTTTAGACGTTAGCTCAAAGGGTGAAATTCATGACCTCTCGCGTGCTAAGACAGAAGTTTTGAGTTTAGCTGACGGAAATACCAGAGAAAGCTTCATTTCTGAAAGTGAATTCTGTTATTTTTCTGGGACAAAGAGATATGTTTGCCGTCTTCATTTATGTGCAATGTAAAACTGGGATGTTGCAGCCACCACAGGCATCTGAGAAAGATAACAGGTTTGTTCTTTGAGTTGAATGTGAAGTCAGCGATGGCTGAGAGTCAGTGAGAGAGGCAGGGGACAGAACAGGGAGGTGGGGGTTAAAATTACCTATATGTTTCCTGCTGTTGGGAAGTTGTCTTCACCACCCCTTTACATTTCCCTGGAGACTGATCCATCAACATTCCTATGGAAGCTGGACATCAGATTGACAAATATCCAACAAGGAAATCCCAGGGGGATAAAGGAATCAGAAGCATGTCTAGGATTAAGGCAAATGCAGGTTGAGTAGGGGAGACCTGGGCTTTGAGCCTCTCCTTCTGAGGGTGTTTGTGTGATAGTTGCTGGGTGAGCAATGCAAAGGAGCTTTCTCTGGTCACATCTGTGAGTGATAGAGGCTGTAATTTCTGTGGGTTTGGTTGAATTTGGCGATTCCGTGTGCTTTTGAAGTATGTTTTCTGCCTGATGGGTTTGGGGTGTGGCTTGGCTCAGATTACCTGCTTTGCAAATTCTGGACTTCATTGGGCTGAAGACCAGCACCTTGAGACAGGCTCTCTTATACAAAAATGAGAATGTCTCTGGGTGTGTTCAAAAGTAGATCTTTGAATGTGTAGGGTTTTGCCAAGTTGTGTAAAAACCTATAGCTCTCGTGTGACTTTGGGTATATGATGGAAATTTGAGATTTATATGTGCAAGTTCACGTCAGTTTGGCATCCAAAATGTTTCAGTATTACTTTGGATCTTTGTGCAGGACACAAGTGCTTAAACAATCAAAGCTCTGTGGAAAGATTAGCTTCCTGGGTGAAGGGAATGTCTTGGTGGAGTTTTGAGAAAATTCTCTGGCAAATGGAGCAGTATGTTAATTTTGTGTATTCAGTACTGTACCAACTGTTGAGCAATTAGGTAAGGATGCAGGAAAAAAAGGAAATAATAACTTCCAGTCTATATTCTAATATATGAAGATATTTTTAATAATGTAGGACGTACTACTTTTTATTTTAAGATACAATTTAAGGAATAACACTAATGACCAACTACTGATTTAGGAGGAAACAACAAAAGCAGGGCCCATTTAGTGGTAGCAGTAGTGTATTATTAGAAATGAGTTACTTATATTTCCTCCTTTGATTGAATTCTACAAACATTTCATTCTCCTTGAGAAATTTTTGTTTATATTTTCTTTTGGTTGTAATTAATTCCTTTCTTCCTGTTTTTAAACAAACACCAGAATCTGTCCAGAGAGATCTTTCTATAAAGAAATGTATTCTGTATGTCATGTAAGTCATGTTACATCTATTACAAGAGTAGCAAAACTGTGGCATTTTGGATTTTGTCCTAGGAGTGAGCATCTGGGCGGTATTTAGCTGCCCTGTGTGATTGAACCATGACATATCCACACATACTTGCATTTGTATTTGCCTATTAGAGGTAAAGATAGCCAAAGTATTTTCCAGACCAACTTAGGTTGAAGAACACTTCCTTTTGGAGGTGTTTTTTCCCTTGGACTGTGATGCCACTAACATGCCTCCACTACATAACTCACTTTTGGAAGCAATTTTCTCCTCAGGTATTGTAGCATTTTTCTTGGTCAAATTCTGCTTGAGCAGTTGAAAACCTGCACCTCCTTCATTTCCCCTCTAAAACTGAGGGTTCATATCTCCTTACATAATAGCTAATGGCATTATAAATTACCTTGAGCAAGGCAGAGAAGTATGAAAAAAAGAAAACAGAATGCTGTCATTTTCTGCCTAGAGGCCAACAGCCTCACTGAGCCTGTTCTGGGGGAAGTGGGGCTCAGAATACAGAATTTCAGGGAAGAAAATGGATTTTAAGCCTTTCCTTGTGTGGAGTCAATTTTAATATGCAGATAACCACCAGTGACTGTATTGTATTCATGACTTCAGTCTTAAAATTCTTTTTGCCCATAAGAGATGGACTTTGTCTGTAAAACTCATAATCCTTTGCGCCAAGCATGTCAGTAAGTGTGCTGCTGTATATATGTGCCGAGGGAAAAACTTTTCTGTGATTTACATCTTCATTTATCTTTTTTAATGTTTGTGTATTCAAGCAAAGCAAAACAAAACAAACTTAGCAACCCTCTTATTTCTCCCCTTACACTTCTTTCTCATTCATTAATTTCCTTTCCTCCACCTCAGTCCTAACACTGGGTTGAAATTAAATCACTTTGGTGTTTTATACTGGGGATTTTTGCATATAGGCTTTGAATATTTTGGAGCGGAAAGATGGTGGTAATGCTGACAAATAGTATTCTATTTTCTTTTATTCTTTCAGGCAGATGCTCAAAAATTAGGAAGTGGTGCTCAGAAATGAAGATCAACCAGTAATCTTGTCAGACTTGTTAAAATGAAGCTTCCAAGTTAAGGAGTTTAAAATTCAGGAACTCTCTTGTTCTTATTACAACTCAAATCAATCTATTGATAAGGGTGGAGGTCATTAAGCATGAGAGTGTCTCTTTCTGATGACCTTTAACATTCAGCTGAGAGGTGGAGAGAAGGAGAAAGCAGAGACTCATGTGGAAATCTCAGAGACCCTGCATATCTAGTAGCTTTATAGGAACGAGCAGCTGGAAAGAGGAGAGCCTACTAGTGCCTTCACTGAAAGAAGATTCCTATGAGAATTCAGTCCTTATTAAACATCAGAAAATCTCCTCTCTAGGGAAAGCCACAGGAGACACAAATTAGTAAGAATTTGGTCTTCATTACTTTTATTGATCATGAAAATACTTCTCAGTGTTTAGCAGGTTGTTGAGCAGACTTGTGTCTGAATAACACTGTCTGCTCCTTCAGCTTGAAGGAGAAAAATAACAAACCTTGCAAGTATTAGAGGGCAAGAATATGCATTTCATATGTCAGTAGCAATGTGTACCTTTTTTTTGTCAGCTCTTGTGTGATGATTAGATTTTTTAAAGATGGTGATTTGCCAATAAACATCTGTTTTTAGAAGCTGAGAGGCTGAGACTGTTTTCCAGTCTTCTTTAATTTGAATCTGATTTACCCCAAAACATGATTATTGTGATCACACATTTGCACACTTAACCACTTCACAATAATGTTAAAATAGCTTAGATGACTGTGTGCCAGACTGATGTACTTATTCAGCTGAGTTCCAGTCAGCTCAATTCTGCATATTAAAGTTTAGAGATAAATTCAATCTTGGCAAGCGTGAAGGTCTGGGCCTTTGTGCAAATGACAATTAAAGGTCAATAACACCAAAACATAGCAAACAGAAATCTTGGAATATAAATTGGCTCTGTCAGATGTGCTTCAACTTGACCTAGACTGTAACCTCCCTAAGTGAAATGAAAGGAAAACTGTATGATTGGTTCGAGTAAAACTTTGCAAGTCCTCTGGAAGTGAGTGGGAGCTGATCACTGGTGTTCTGCTCCAGGCTTCTTTCTGTTTTAACTAGCAGGTAGTTCTACGTGCTTTGTATAGCAGAGAGATGAAGACATTTAATCTAATATGAATGAGGACTTTTGTGCTATTACCTTCCTGTAACACAGCAGCAAGGAATTTGCAGCTAAGGTTTGGGTTAAATTCAATTTAGGCAGTTTCCCACTGTGTATGTATCAGGGTAAATATTTCCCATAAACTGATAGAAAGAGCAGTGTGCTGAAAGAGATTAATCTCGGTCTTTCTGGTCTGGGTTTCTGGAGCCAGGGCAGGGGTGATAAACACCTGGTCCCTGAAGGGTGTGACCTGTACTGAATGCTATGTCTGACACAGCACAGGAGAGCTCAAGTTGCCACCACATGCCCTGGCACACAGCTGTGCCAGTGCATGGATACTTGGGCAGCTCTCCAAGAGCTCCTTGTGGCAATGGTACAGGGCATTTCCCTGCTTTGTGCATTTTTCAGAGTAGCCTATGAAGGCAGGAGAGGAAAAAGCAATTTAGACAATTTTTCTTAGCTCATCTGCAAAACCTGTGATCTCTGGGGGTGTGATAATTGCTTCTGGTGCTGTTTTCTCTAAAGATGATTGTGTCTGCAAGGCAAATGTTCATTAAAAACCACTGATTTTTAAAAATCTCTTCAGGTTCTTCTTTCAAGGTTGCCCTTAGAAGTATTACATTTGGAATAAAGCAGTAGACCATGAGTTTAATGCCAGAGTCCCATTCTCCTGTAGTACAGCAAAGCTGCCCTTGTAGACAGCAGGTAGGGATAAGCTGGAGGCTAAATGCTTGACCAATCACCTGAGAAATTCACAGATAGCCAGGGAAGCCAGTGTGATATTAAGGAAATTTTTCTTGAAGAAATTGCATTGGAAAGGAATGCTTAGTATTTGTGTTGGAAGGAAGTATGAATACTCAATCTAATGGTAGCCTCTGATGTACTGAAATCTTTGTTTCCTGGAATGAAGCAATTCTCTAATTTAGAAAATAGAAATAAGCATCTATTTTAGGGAGAGTTCTTCTTTTGATAATCTCCACTGACATGTAGTGCATGTCTGTACACAAAGATCATGTGTTATTGATCACCTGGGAATTAAATGATGAGAGACTTGCAGAGATCCCATGGAACACAGCTGGTGACCCATTCATTATAGGAAGGTCAGATTTGTGCTCAAGAATTCCCCACCATACACATAGCAGAGTATTAGACCTTCAAGAGGAAAGTGATGTTTCAACATGTGAGTTTGGTTAATTCTCCTGGCAGGATTTTCAACAGAAAATTTTCAGAAAAAAAATTATTTAGCTGGCAAACCATGATGTGCATGTATAGTCCCACATTGCTGGATTTAGATGGTTATTTGTGTTCACCTCAGCAAAAGCTCTTCACTGATGCTGTAGGGGTTATGTGAGGTAGCTGTTCTCAAAGGTACTGGCAGAGCTGTTCTGCTGCTGGCCTGTTTGCTTGTTAACAAATATTTTAGTCCTGGTTTTTCAAGCTTGCAGCTGGGAGTCTTTGACTTATCTGGAAAAGGAGAGCACAGGCAGCACCAGTACCAAATGCTCTGTCCTGCAGCTCTGTTCTCCAGTGATCACTTCTGGGATCACCATACTCATCCCCATCCTTGTTTCTCTGCTGAGGCAAAACTGTCCACGAGAAGGCAGCATTTTGTGTCTCCTCAGAACTGCCTGGGGTCAGCAGTTCATTTCAGATCATCCTGTGAATGCTTCTCAAGTGGAATTCAAGCCTCTTTTCTGTCCAGCCAGTTCCAGTATTTTCTCCGGACACAGAAATTATGGGAATAGTTTCTTGTTTGCTCTGCTGGGGTTTGCTGAGCTCTAGATATACCCATTTGGTTGAGTGTGGGAGAACTTCCAGTCTCTTTACAGTCAAAATAAGCAATTCAAGCCGTCACAGCTACTCCAGACAGAAGTGGGTCACAATGGGATCTTCTGGGCAGCCCAGTCACTCTGGAGAGGCTGGAGACTACCACTCTTTTTCCACTTCAACAGAGGGAAGGGGAACAAGCAGGAGGAGCTAAGCCATCCTGGGCAGCCATGCCCAGGAGAGGGCTCAAGTCTGCTGCCTCAGATGTGACATGTTCAGGATTTTGTTGGGTCTTTTCATATATTTCAAAACCCCCCAAAAACCTAACAACCTTGTTTTTGTTCTTTAAGCCATCAAGAAAGGGTTTTGAATGCTTCTGTTTTGCCCCATCGTGTCTTAGGTTACAGAGAGTACTTAATCCATCAGTGGACAACATACATCCATGTGTACAGATAGTGTAAGGGCTTAATATGTCTACAGTATTTTGTAACTGGCTATTTTATAGCCATCTCTCAATTAACTGGAGTGTGAAGAATAAGGAATTGTGCCATTTATTTCCAGTCGATGGGGAGAAGGTTGCTCTGTTGTTTCCTACTGCTTTTTATTTGCACGTTTGAGATTAGCACCATTCTCAGAACGGCTTCAGGCAGCAGTTTGTACCATGAGCTCTTCTTAATGGCTGCCCTTCCCCTACAGTTCTGGTAATCTGGTTTTAGAAAACCTCACTGAATTTCAAAACCTGTCATGTGAAACACACAGCATGACATTAAAAATAAACAGGATGACTGGAGCCAGAAAGAAAAGTGTGTTTCTGACATTCCTGGCTTTCCTAGGTGTTGTAGGGGAATATGCATGTTTATGTATCTCTACATATTGTTAGGGAATTAGAAATTATTTAAAGACTGACAAATTTTCAACTTAAAACCCCCTGTCTACTGAATTTATGCCATCACTATGTAGTTCTGCGTGTAACTGCTCATCTTTGCCCCTTTGAGGGTCAGGCTGCACATGTGCTGTACAGGTTTGTCTGGGCCAACACTTCCATAATTCTTATGTATTGTTGGTTGTGCTATTTTAGTATACTTATATTTGGGTTCAGTACAAGGGGATATTAATTATATCCTGATATGCACGCTTAAAATTTCTAGTTAATTTAGACATCCTGGGCTGCATCAGAAGGATGTGGGCAGCAGGGGAGAGGATTCTGCCTCTCTGCCCTGCTCTGCTGAGGCCCCACCTGCAGAGCTGCCTCCAGCCCTGGGCTCCCAGCACGGGAAGGACATGGACCTGTCAGAGGGAGTCCAAAAGGAGCACCAAGGTGATCAGAAGGATAGAGCACCTCTCTAATGAAGAAAGGTAGAGATAGAGTTGGGTTTGTCTAGCCTGGACAAGAGAAGGTTTTGGGGTCACCTAATTGTGGCCTTCCAGTACCTGAAGGGAGCCTACAGTAAGGATGGAGAAAGGCTATTTACAAGCACATGTAGTAACACAAAAAGGGGAAATGGTTTAAACTGAAAGACATGATGTTTAGATTAGATTTTAGGAAGAAATTCTTTCTGTAAGAGTTTTGAGGTGCTGGAATTGGTTCCCTAGAGAAGCTGTGGATGCCCCATTTCTAGATTTGTTGAAGGCCATGTTGGATGGAGCTCTGAGCAACCTGGTCTAGTGAAAGATGTCCCTGTCCATGTCAGGGAAGTTAGCACTAGGCCATCTTTTAGATCCCTTCTAACCCTTCTAACATTGTTTGATTCTTCTTTGGCTTAAAATAATTTCTGTCTTCAACATTGTTTTCAGAACATAACTCATGACTGTGCCACTTCCGACTGGGAGTCCTATTGCTCGAGCTGCCTCTTTTTCTTCTCCTTCTTTTGCCTTATCTGTTACCTGGCTGAACATTTTGTGCCAGCTGTATGGATGCAAAAGAAGAAATATGATGGCATTACGTAGAGTGGGAAAAATATAATACAGCATTTAGCAATCTGTGCCTTGCCCAGGAGCACAAATATCATCCTGAAATGTCTCAGTGTAAAACAATGTGCCTCTGGCTTTCACATAAATGATCAGTGTTTGTATGTTGGTGTCTTAGTGGAAAACACTCAGAACATTTTCCATTTTTGTCATCAATATTTCACACCAGTCTTGACTGAGTAGTGATTTTTGGAAAGGGTCAAAGTGAAGGACAAAAGTGACCATAAGTTCAGATGAAGCTGACTCTGGGGTAAATACCTGACCAAGATCTGATGGCTCTGAATACCTGCATATATGTGTGCATGTGGGGAACAAATGTATCCTCCACTCCTCAAAATTTTCATCTTAGTGTACTCTTAATATTTTAGTGTATATTTTATTTTTTTAATTACAGTATCCTATACTTTAGTTGAGCAAAATATTTAAGTTTTCTGTACAGAAAAGGGTCTTCTGGGAGTTGCAGTTTTTTCCTTCCTAAAATAATTTTGAGGCTTTTAAAAGATCATTAAAAAAAGTCACTTTTGGTCCGCACTGGTTTATTGGTATTCCAAAATACAAATCTAAACGTTAGCATAGTATTGTGTTATCCCCAGACACTTCACTCTGCTTCAAAGGAAGCAAACAAATAGAGAAGCTCGTTGTATTTTAATAAAGTAATTTGTTGGAGTAGGCCTTAAGGGGGTAATAGTAAAGAAAAGAAAATGATAATTTTCAAAATTATTGTTTCTGGTTTTTTAATAGCAGGGGAAAATGAAAATGAAGGCAATCATGCTAGGAAGAATTGTATTACCCTTGATTGTGCAACAGCGTGCAGGGGCTGTTCAAGTGGAAAAGATAAAAGACTATTCAATGTGGGACAAATACAGTTAGGGCAACGTGATTGCAACTTTATTGAATAATGGGCTGGAGTGTCAATGTTAAAATTTCTAAAGTGATTCTTTAAGCAAGGAGTCTTTTAGCAAAAGGAGCACTACTGCTTATGAATTGCTGGAGATGAAGTTTGTGAAAATCAGGATATATTATACTCACAGGGAGAGAATAACTTAAATTGGTAAAAGAGTTGAAAAGGAGATAGTTTTTGTTTTTTTTGTTTTTTTTTTTTCTTTCTCATTTAAGTTTCTCTCTTTCTAATGGCAGAAGACTTGTTTTCCCTACACACTACCTCTGTATGTGTGGGCCTGTGCATACACATGATGAGCATGCTGAGAGGTGTACTAATCAATTTAGTTTTAATGGTTTGGCCCATTAAAGCACCTACTTATTATCCTAGTCCTTCTTTTGGACAGTAATGTTTCTGCAGAAGGAATGGTAGAGAAAAGTATAAATTGCTGACTCAGCTTCTCTGCTTCACAGCTCATATTGTTGACATGAGTGTGTACTGAAAGCAATGAAACAAATATACTGGGAGAATCATGAGCAAAATCTCTTTTTATATAAATAAAAAACCCCAGAAAATAAAATAGAAAATGCTCTTGGAAACGAAAGGTTTTTCTGACTCTTTAGAGTGATATATATATTCTTTAGTGAATGAAAAAAAGGGCAAAATGATTTTAAAATTTTATTGCAAGAAAGCAAATTTATTACTTTGGATCAGAATTAATCTTTTTTTT
>VWZU01017023.1:437383-661144 GCA_013397095.1 Sterrhoptilus dennistouni | reverse complement strand
TTTTTTTTTTTTTTTTTTTTTTGTATTTTCATTCCTCCAGGCATGATCTCTAACACTGGCACTCAGATATATGTGACTGACTTTATGTATCACATCTCTTCCATTTGCTTCAATACACAGCTCTCCTGCCCTAGAGAGAAACAAATTTATATTACTTTCTGGGCTTAGAGCTGAACCCTAATGTGTAAAATTCACTTATGTGCTGGTTTTGGCTGGGATAAAGTTAATTTCCTTCATAGTAGCCGATATGGGGCTGTGTTTTGGATTTGTGCTGGAAACGGTGTTGGTAATTCAGGGGTGTTTTGGTTATTTCTGAGCAGGGCTAACACAGAGTTGAGATCTTTTCTGCTTCTCATCCCACCCCACCAGTGAGCCGTTGGGTGGACAAGGAGTAGGGAGGGGACACAGCTGGGACAGCTAAATGTCCAAGAGGACATTCCATACCCTATGGCATCACACTCATCTTATTAAACTGGGCGAAGAAGGAAGAAGAGGGGGGTGTTCAGAGGGATGCCATTTGTCCTTCCAAATCCATTACATGTACTGGAGCCCTCCTGTCCTGGGGATGGCTGAACACTTGCCAGCCCCTTGGGAAACAGTGAATGGATTCTCTGTTTTGCTTTTCTTCTGTGGTGACTTTTGCTTTCCCTGGTGAACTGCCTTGATGTGAGATTGTCAGAGCTTTTCAAATATTTGGTGATAGTCGTAGGCTGGTGTTTATCATTTTGGAAAATATTTTGAGAGCTTGTTTCACAGTTTATCCATCTGGGCTTAAGAATTGTGGCTTGAATGAAGAAAAAAAAATCATATTTTTATAGCTAAAACTGTTTATTATTAATTACTGTTACTATTGTTTGGGCAATGATTCAGACTTGGGAAAGAATTAATAGCAAATCAAAGGTTTTAAGCACAGGCTTTGAGATATGGTTATCTAAGCAAGGGGAGAGTTGTTCTGCTCCTCTTGCTGCTAGTGGCAGACCAAGATTTTACCTGGTGAAAATGTGGTCTTTACTGAGCCAAACTCTGAATGAGCCCGTGGTTCCCTCTTAGCCCACATCAGAAGTGAACCCTGCTGCCCCCCTCCTAGGACAGTGCAGTGCTGTATCCTAAACTGGCTGTAAATGAATCCTGGTATTGGTCCTCACTATGCCAGCATCTATTCTAAAGTAAAATTGACTATTTTAAAATCAGTGTTGTAAAAAATAAACCTGAGGAACCCCTTAAAAAAAGACAGAATAATTTTCTGCTGTAGTTGTTGGATTTTGGTGTGGCTGGTAAGTCTTAAAATATGTGTGAAAATGCTGCTGTAATGTGTACAGCTCCTTTCTAACAGCACAGATGTCACTTGCCCATTTCTTCTTTCCCCCATCCATACAGCTTTTTCTGGAAAAAGCAGTAAAAGCAGAGTACACCCTCCTTCAGTCACCCCTGGTTCATTGAGAGAATCTGTTTTGACCTCCAAAGGGGTGTGTAGTGCACACCCTCTGACAGAGGACTGGGAATGTGCAGTTTTAGTGTTTCTGTGAGGGATTCACCTGATCCTCCGACAGGGTTTTTCAGAGGCCAGTTTCAGTGGCATTGCAGTGAGGCAGGGCCTTGTTGAGGAATTTAGTTTAACACTCAACACTGGGAACATTTTATGGTTCCCTCAAATCCTGTAAGTTCTTTTGCAAAAATAATGGTGAAACTGCTTAAGTGAATAGAAATGTGAGTGCAAATGAATACTGCTGAACACTGCTGCTTGTGTTCCAGACCCTCTGTATTTTTGGTTGTTACAGGAGCAATATATAAGAACTGACAGTATAATATTAATTTAAGCTTCTTTTAGGACTTACATTTTTGATTAAAGATTGATCCTTTGTCACTGTCAAGCAATAAATCTGGATAGTGCCATGAGAGGAAAGCATTTGCTCACAAGACCAAATCCTTAGCAGTTGTACAGTGCTTTTTAGAAGCTATGTTTATTTACATTAGATGTTTGCCCTGCTGTATTTATTGTAGCATGAGTATTTTGATCTGAATGAAAGCAGACCTCTGTTCATCTTGAGGAGAGTGGAATAGGCCCAGGATAGCTATAAACATCTGCAACACCTCTGGCCTTGACAGTTGTCTGCTGATATTATGAACATGCACCTCCAGTTTTTAATGGTGGTGAACAATACATTTCCATCTGTTATTTCCTTTGCAAATTTTATACTCTTGTGTCAACATCCAGATTTATGCTTAGTACCCAGCTGTTATTCCAGGAAAATGCCTTTTTCTGTGGCTAGAAATGCTTCTGAAGGGCTCTTATAGTTGTGTCAGGGTCTCTCTGGCCAGATGCCACCATTGTCAGGGCACGTGGAGCATCCTTTCCCCACCACAAAATTGGTAGGGCTTTTCTAATTTATTTTTCACTCTGTTTTGCCAGTCCCACTGTTTACTTTTCTCTTTTCCAAGTCAAGAAAACACATCTGCTAAACACTGTCCTTAGTCCTACAGACCAACAGGATCTGGGGATATATGTAAAATGAATAGCAGGATGAGGACCAAAGAGTTGCTCCCACCAAGGGAATCTAGAGACAATGAGATGTCTCATTATGTGACTTGTGGTTTGAGATAGTTATATCTAGGGGTGAAGTCCTACCTCTGAAATAGGATCTAAAGCAGTTCCATTCATACTGGAAAAGGATGAATTAAATACAGATGCTTTTGCTATATCATCCTGTCAATGATTTGGGGCAAAACATTAAAAGCCCAAGGTTTATATGGATTCTTTTATTGAAAAAGAAATCCAAGTAAGGGCTAAGAATTTTTAGGGTTGATGATTATTATTATTGAGGGTTTGATCAGTTAAGCTTAAATTTAAAATGATTGTACAAGTAGAATCAGATCCTGCTGTAGTCATTACCATGGGAGAAGGGAAAGTACGGCTGCTGATTTCAAGAAAATCCGAGTCAGGTGATAAGATGCATTTTTATTTGCCTCCTTACTCTTGAAATAACTCACCCTGAAATGAAACAAAACCACTAAAAATCCACCATAACAAAATATCCCCAGCCCTTCTCCCCTGATTTAATGTGAAGAATCAATCTTTCTTATGTAGGTTAGGTTATACTGGGGAAGATAAATCATCCTAGACCTTTGACGACTGAATTTGGAATTTTATTGCAAAGACTATTATTATTTTTTAGCTTAACCACTTGTTGAAGATCTTATCTTTATAGCAATGTGAAGGATGAAAGAAAAGTGCAGATAGAGAAACAAAAAAGGTCTCTTCCATAGATAGGAACGTATTTCTGCCGGTGTCTTTTGTTATTTTTCCTTAAACTTATTCTCCCCCTTCTTTGCAGTGCCTGGTATTGTAACCATGCAAAAGGGGAGGATGCATCTTTTTTAGTTTGAACCAAGTTTTGCTGGCAAGTTATGGTGAATACCCATTTATTAACATAACATAAAGGCAGAAAACTTCAGAGCTCCCTTCCAACTGGTGAACAATTTGTGCTGCCACACTAAAAGAAAATATATTTTCTTATGTAACATGTAACTTATATTTGCACAAGCAATAATATTTACCATTACTACTTCACATCTTGTAAAATTATTCTTAGATAATACACATTTACAACCAAAACCAATAACAAAGCCAGCTCTTACACAAACAAAATTATTATCCTCCATCTCTAGTCCTCTGTCTGCTAAAATTATTGAAAGTCACAATATCTAAATCTGCTCATGCAAGCTTCTCAAATAGCTAATAAATCAAAACAAAATAAAACCCATAATTGGCTGATGCAAGCTGCAGGATCTGTTCCAGATCATCACACACACAAAGCATCCTTTGGTCCCTTTCCTTGCATGTGTTCTCAATCCATCTCTTGTTGTTTTAACCTTTAGTCTGCATCGTGGTTCCACTGCCTGCTTTATCTGTCGATCCTGTAACGTAAGACAAGTAATCCAGAAATGGTTGCAGTAAGTAACCAAATCTTAAGTAACACGGACTATTTGGGGCTCTCAGGATGAGTTCCCCTTGCTGAGGTGGTGGCTGGAGGGTGATGTGGAGCAGCATGCCTGTATCTTCTTGTTGGGTTTAGATTTTTCATGATTTTAGATTGCTCTCATTGTAAAGGTACCTTCCTAGAGATGCTCAGGTCTGTAGCACTTTGTTGGTCAGGCTGGAGAGAGGGCAGAAGGGCACAGATCTGAGATCAAAGGCTCCTCTGCTTTTAACGTTTGAAAAAGTTCAGATCAGTGTTTGAAACTGTGTGCTTGGTTGGCCTGTGCTGTGTAGCTGAGATTGGATTTGTCCTGGGGAAAATACTTAAACTCAGAAGCCTATCTAGGTTGCTTCAGTGTACAAAGCTGAGGTAGGAATTCCATCAGTTCGAGTTTGTCTGTGAAGTTCATTTCATCTCACTATCTGGGAAGTAGAACTGGAAGACCCTTATCTGAACTTTTCAGACATGAAAAAAAATTATGTTTTATTATGGTCTTTAAATGATGAGAGCTGAGCAGTGAACTAATGTGTTTTCATCATTTTATTCAATTCATTTCCCTCCCACCTGAAAACAGAGGCATAAACCCTGACAAGAAAAGCTGTAGATTTACTGGGAGCAGAATGAGTGGATGTTAATGTGCAAAATCTTGTAATAAATGTATGGATTAATTGAACAACTGCATTGTAGAGGAATGTTTTTCATCACAGGGAACAAACAGGCAAGGACAGGTGGCCTTTTTAATGTAAGCTGATGATTAATGTGATATAGTATGAGCTGCGAAGTGTGCTGATAGCCCGCTAAACCTCCTCCACATGAATTCTCATGGGAGTCTTTAGAAATGCATTATCTGTCACACAAAATAAACTGGCAAAAGTTTTAGCCTAGATTGCTGCTTCTTTCCTGCCTCATTGTTTCAGATTAGACAAGAGTGGCACGCCTGGCTCCAATTCTACCTCGGAGCAAAGTTGTCTACTGGAAGAAATTGAGACACCTCACGGTACCTGGGAGAGCCAGTGGGATCATCAATTCCATGGAAAGCCGAAGGAACATAACTTCCAATCAAGTTAAGCTGCAGGCATTGCGTTTAGTTTAGCTCATTCTGGTTAGTTGTCCTGTTTCAGTGGGACCACAAGTCTCATCCTGCAATCTTTCATAACTGCAGTTGTATGATCCTCTCTACCCAGACCTAGAAAAGGGAACTTTATATATAATTTTGCGGGTTTGTTTTGTTTTGGGTGGTTTTTTTTTCCAGTTGGTTAGTGGCTTTGTTGGTGTGCTTGTTCAATTACTAAAAAAACCAAAGGGGAATGCAGATACTCCAAGTATAATGTAAATCCACCCTGGGCCCCTAGGCTTTGCTAAGAAGGACAGGAGTATATTTTCCTAACTCATCTTTCTGAGATGTTATCTGTCCCAATTCAAACTGGCTGGGTGCACATGTACTCCTGTGAATGGTGATTAATGAAACAACAAATGCAGTGGATACTTCAGTGACTTTCTCATTTCCTACCTGGAACCACTCAGTGAGAGCTGATGTTATGGATGCTGTACTCATGCTGTCCGTCTATCAGGTCTAAAGAACATCTCCCTCTGTTCAGGTAAATCCTGGTTGAGTGTTTTGTCACCTGTGTGCCACGCTGTTTTGGGCCTAGAGGGTCTCTTGCTTTATGAGCATGTTGTTGATTATTTCAACTCTCTTAATTCAAACCACGTGTCTGCAGCTGTTCCTTAAAGGACTGTTAATTTTTAAAACATGGAAAATTTCCATATTCACCATTATTTTGGCAAAAATGAATGAAATGTGCATATTCCATGTAGGCTGTTCATTAATTCCCTAAGCAAATGTACCCTTTAGCTTTACCATTTCACTCAAATTTGCCTGTTTCGGGCAAAGAAAATACATTGAGCTATGATCAACTGACAACTGCAGTTATGAAAACATATTTAGTGTTGATATTAAAATTAGTCTTAAAATATTACTGTGCAGCTAGTTGGTCAGAATATGCAGAGAAACATATTTTGTTTGGCTACACATAGCTGCACAAATAAATTATCTATGCATTTGTAATTATATCTTTGCCATTTTTCTTGAGGGACATGGGTGAACACTCTTAGTAGTCTAAATCATATTTTTTTCAGCAAAATATTACTGAAAATTAGGTTGTTGATTCTTTAAATAACAATAGCAGAAGGAGCAAATAGAACCAATTAATCTTTATGAGTAGATCGATTTATCATACTTAGCTCTAGATAGATTTATCATGGTTATCTGCTCATACTGCATTCACATCAACCTCTGGAAATAAGTTTAGGGGAGAACCACTGCTCAGCTGACTTGCAGTTTGTCTGATGCATCTTGGCAGCTGTTGCCATCTTCATGCCTTCAAATATACTGAAAGAAAAGAGGAGTGGGGAAGGGTTTATATCATGGTCGCTGAAGCTTGAGGGCCCATCAAAGACTTGGCTTCACAAGAATCTCTCTCCCAAGAGGCTGAGGAACAGCTGCAGCAGGACAGGAACTGAGTGTCCTGCAGATTCGGGCTATTCTTCTAATGAAGGGAGACTTCATTAGCTTATGGCTTGTAGGACCTGCCCTGGCTTGGACCCGGGTTAGGCAAGTTCTTAAGGGAGTTGATTTTGAAGCAGCTGGGCTTGCACAGTGGTACGTGTTTGTCAGGTACATTGGCATGTGATTATCCAAATGGGTCCTTTGGTTTCACTGTCCAGCGTCCCATGAAAATCAGACTTTATTTAGAAACTCCTGCCTGTGTTAGCCAGTTGAAACAGAAGGATGGGTTGAAGTTGGCAGAATCTGTATTTGACTGTGAGACAAGGCCACTAAAGTGCAGAGGGTTTTTTTAAAAACATACTGGAAGTGAGGTTAAGATGTTGGGAAGCAATCAAGGAGAAAATCCACATGGATCCCTTTTTTACACTATTTTTAAGGTGCACCTTTTGGAGTAGAGTCCAGTAGCTCATGTGAGTCATACCAAAGGCTGCAGGTGTAGGAATTCATGCTGTTCATCCCAGGCATAAGTCAAAATTACAAGTGTTTCAATCTTAGCTGAGATCTGCTGCTCTTTACAATGAAGAGCACCCTGTAACTAGAGCTTTATCTATCTTAGCAGGTAGGTAGTATGATCCTGACAACTGCAGTTATGTTGATATTAAAATTAGTCTTACAGTATTATTGTCCAGCTAGTTGGTCAGAATATACAGCGAAACATAAAAGAGCTTGTAAGATAAATTTTGTTGAAAATATTATTTGATGAGTATTTATCAAAAATATCCTATCATATTTATATTGAAAAGGGTTAACTGAAACCCTGAGCTCCTAAATGCAAAGGATTTAATTGTCCACTGGATCCTGAAGCCTTTTCCTTCAGAGAGTTCTGAAAAATCTCATTCAAACTCATTACTTTCATGGTAATATAGATTTTTTTGCGCATTCACAGTTTAAAATAGATTGAGTTTAACAGCATACTGAGTAGAAGTTTTTTCTTTGGACATAGTAGCAGTGAAAAGTGTCTAAAAAAAGTAGTTCCTTTTATGAAAGCTCTTCAGACATGCTCCACAATCAATAAAGATTTTCTAGAAAGAAAAGAGCTCAAGTGCTCTGAACAAATTTACCTACACAAGGTGAATGAAAAACCACTGAATTTTTTATTAAGATGTCAGGTAATATATAGAAATCATGTAGCTTAAAATAATGTAATAAAAATTTGAGTAGATTTTTTTGCAATTATGCAGTAGGTTGCCTGTGCATGCAACCTTTGCACCAGCAGGATACACACTCATATTTCCTTGGCATAAGAATGTGGAACGAGCAACCACTACCAAATGCGAATTTACCCCCCAATTTCTGCAACTGTTATTACTGGGATCTTTACCAGAAACCTACTTTGTTTAAATTTACCAGGTACAGTTATATCTTCCCCACATTCACCATTGTATAATACTGACTTTTCAAACACTTGGAAATAACATCCTTGACCTTTAAAATGGAGGTGAAGATGGCACTGTTTCAGTCTTGAGTCATATGCTAAGGTTGTTGACACAAACTCAGAGAAGGGTCATCTATGGCTCTGCACTGATGAAGTCTGAAGAATGTGGTGCAAAGGAACACCATGGACTCCTTTGGCCTTATGTGTGGCTTGGTTTTATCATTTGCTTTCAGTACAAAATAGTCTTAAAAACATTGGGCCAGCGTGTATCTCAGTGTGTGTTGGTAATGCTGCTGAAGTCATACAAATATACTGAGAAAAGGGAAATTCTTGAATTTCTCCCAGAGTAGTAGTGGTGATCCCCTTGAAATCTGAAGTCTGACATATCAAGTTTTCTACTATTCCCTTATTTTTAAACACAATGGAGATATGACATGACACTTCACTTGCTTTTTACTGTAATCACGTCATCTGTGTTGGCATGGACATCATTATTTTGACACAAGTTCCAGATTATTTGTTATAAGGATTCTACTGTTTTTAGTCATAATAGGGAAAATAAATGCCATACAAATCATGTGAGGCTGATTTTATAATTCTCTCTCATCCCAAATCCGTTTATTTCTTTAACAGTCAAAAATAAGGAGTTTCACTTGTATGTGGAAGGTGAATTTTATACATGTAGGGATGCCTGGGTGTGAATCTCTGTACTTAGATCTATCTGTAAACTAGAGAGATAAAGTTAACATTTTGTTTATGTATCTGTATGTGCCAGTAATGTAATTAGTGCCTGCTTGCATTAAAAAAGAAACAAAGAGATGAGAGGTAATATACAAGCATTCAAATGTATTTATTCATATAGCGAATATTCTGCCTGCATTCTCCAAAACTACATTTCTATTTGGTCTTGTATTTTACTCCAACATCATTACTTCTGGACACCATCATCTGCATCAAAAATGGAACAAAGCTACCTCTAGAATAATCAGTTTAAAAACCAACAGTTCTCCAAACATACTATTTTGTCCTATGTAGTGGTGTAACCATGTTCAAGACAGTACTAGGACTAATCGCAGGTACACACTAAGCCTCCAGTCATGCCTGATAAAATTTGGAAGCAATGTAAATTGGAAGGGGCAAAAAACCATGCCAGGGATGTTTTTGACAGTGTCATGGTTGTGGTAGTTGTGTTCTCCCACCAGGAAGCTTCTTTGTGTGCCTTTTATTTAGTAGTAGATGTGTAGCCACTCATTCCACAGACTGATTCTTCCAGGAGGACTCTGTTCAGAGTCCAATGGAGTCTATGGCTGGGTGGCAGACCCATATTGCTGGCTGACCTACCAGCCTGGCCCTCAGGGGTTTCAAGGAGAACCCAGTGCCTAAATAGTCCTAGAAACAAGAGCACTCTGCACAGCAGGCTGCCCAGGGCAGGCATTTGGGAGTTTTAGGTTAGTGGTGAGAAATTCTCTCCCAGCTTTCACAGCTTTGTAGATGTTTGCAACCCAAGGCATTCTGCCTTCATTATTTTGCAAATTCACAGGTCATTCTTAAGAGTCATTCGTGAGAATTTGCATGAAGAGGTGGCATCAACAAACCTGTGACAGTAGCAGAGATGATAAATCCCAGGCAGAAGTGATGGAGAGAAGAAAGGGAAGGTACCTATTGAAAAGCAAAAGTGCTGGCACAGACAAGATACAGTTAGAAAGCATCTTGCTTACCTTTCCTGTCTTCTGCATATAAGCACTTTTAGATCAGGAAGCTATAAGTGTTTCCTTGCCCATTACAAAAGAATCGAGAGACTAAAGGTCAACAGGTAAACTTGCAAAACATTTTCGCAAGCCGAATTGGTGTGATTAGTAGTGGTTAATATATGGGAATGGAAAGAAGTTCTAGCAACACTTTTTCTATTAAGAAAGGATAGTGAATCAATGCAGAAAAATACTCAGGATTGTGGCGGTGGGTTGATGAGCGCTGATGGTTATCTTTTGCTGATATGTTATGTGTTAATGTTGAATAGTTCATGCCTTGTTACCCCTTATTCTTCCTATTCTTAAGACCAAATGGCAGTTACCTGTCAGTCTTGTTGTTTACATGGCACCTGGCCCTGCCAGTCAACCAGAGACCTCTCCCAGTGTCTGGAAGCTTCTAAGAAGAGTCCTGGGTGATTGGCTGGAGCCAGGGTTTCCCCCTCCTACAAGTTAAATTATGTACCCTGAATTCCTATCATTGGTCCCCATGCTCTGCTGTCCCACGTGTTCTTTTTCCCCCTTTAAAAACTGAACCCTTCAGGTGCTCGAGGTCTCTCCGTCTCTCCTGCTCTCCATCTCTCCATCTCTGAGCCTCGGCCCTGGAGTTGGAATAAAACCTCAGTTGCTGTTTCATTGGAGAGTCCTGTCTCTCATTTCATCAGCGCCTTAGCAGTGGCTCTGTTTCACTGACTCAAAGACCCCCAAGTTGCGGTGGTGCCAGGGCTGGCCGGAGCCAGCAACACCGGGAAAACCACAGTACAAGATCTGTTGGATAATTTTTCTTTACTCTTATGGTGTTCTTTACCTTCCTCTTCATTTTATAGGCAATACAAATACTGAATTTTGAAATCTTTTGCTAGAAATACATTGAATGTAGGAGGTAAATAAAGACAGAAATGGGCACAGGATACAGTGGAGAGGAAAGATAGAGAACAAGAAATGATAAGTAGAAACTTCTCCTATAAATGAAAATTTAAAAACATGAACTCAGAGTCATGGCAGTTTTATAACTTTAAACAGTAACAACCATATCATGAGCAATATCAGATCTCTGTAATACAAACCAGATAATCTTAATAGCAAGAGGGCAGTTTCTGAACTCTAAACTTGTATGCATCAGTTTTATTTTGGACTAGTTTCTAACTTGAACAGATGTCATGATGGACTTCATGCGTGTAATGTCTGATAGCCAAGAACCTTGTAATTTCAAACTTGCCAAATTCAACATAAGAAAGGGCAGATCAAATTGTAGACACTAGTCTTGATTCTCTTTCTCAGACATATTTACCACCAGCATGGAAATTCTGTGAAGGCTGTGAAAACATAGGAAGTAAATTATTTTGGATTAATCAAATGGGTAGTGTCTTAGTCAAGTCCTAAATGCCCTGAGACTATTTAAACAGAGATTGTTAACTACTTTTTGTTTTATTTGGCTTTTCCTTGGCATTTCTCATGGTCACTATTCCCATTATTTTGTGTACATTACAGAAGAAACTTTTGCAAAACCATAGAAGTAGAATCGCTACCATTAATGTGCTGTTTTACAGTGTGCATTCCAGAGCCAAGAAGGAACCTCTCTCAGGGGATTTAATGAGAAATTCCTGTAGCTTCCTCTCTGCCACCATTCTCTACTCTAATTTGGGCAAAGTCTGGCACAGGAAGTCTCCTGCTGTGTTAGGCTACTAGTCTCAGCATCCTCTTTGGTGCCAGTTTATTTATGGGATAATGAATCAGACACAGTTAATGCCTGTGTACCCCTTGCGAGTTAGAAGCCAAGCTTCTATTGCATGGTTTTTAGATTGATGCAAGTCAGAAGTATTCACTGTTATATGCATATGTAATTTTTCTTGCTGTCTGCAAAGTCCTTTTTAAAAGTCCTGCTTGGTTTTCGTTATCCTTAGGCAGTATTTTCACATTTTTTGTGTAGCAAAGGATTTCTTTTACTATTTTAATTTGTGTAAGGGTGCCTACTCCCCAAGAAAATACTAGGCCAGAGCTGTATGCCTGGATGATATATTCCAGTTAGGAACAACTTGTGCCATCATTTTAGACAGTTGCTGTATTATTGAGTCTATAAAATTAAGAAAGCTGACTGGATGAAAAATAAATCTGCGAGCCGAAAGTAGTTCCAAAAGTTATGAAGGAAAGGGTCTGACTCTTGCAGCTGATTATTATGTTAGTTATAACAAGAGGCTCAGCAGCACAATCCCAGGGCCTGGCCTGTGAGGATAGGTTGGAAGATACCTCCTCTGATGCAGAGAGTGCACAAAGAGAAGGTACAAAAGCATTTGCTGCACAGAAGCAGAAAGCTGACACTGGAAATGGGTGATGTGGGAATGATGGGAGAAGGTCTCCATTAAATATCCAGGCAGTTTATTTGCTTCTAATTCCAGCTACCTGTTCTGGGTAGCAGAGAAATGGAAAGGGAGGTGGGTGAGAATTTTGTTGTTGGATGTCCCTCTCCTGAGTCTGATTTTCTTGGAGGTTGTGCTTGTTTGGTGCCTGGTGGGCAGGACTAAGCACAGCGAGCCAGCAACAGGAGTGTCACCTTTGGCTGGTAGCAGAACTCCAGGAGTTCCAGTTGGGAATGTTTGTGTGGAAGGCCCTCCACCACCTCTTGGCATCTTCCTGCTGGATAACCACTGCATAAAAGTCTCATGCGGCATTGGTAGCCCTGGCTTTTTGAGAAGGAAATGAAATCTTTATGTGCACAGCTGTGGCCTCGCTCAGAGCTGCAATGCTGCCCGTGGTGCAGACAGCAGGTACAGACCTGAGAGGAGGAGTTTGAGCACTGCAAAACGAGGTGGTTCAAGTGAAATAATGAGCTACCCATTCCAAAGGGGCCACTGATTTTGGATGCCCTACTTTCTAGGTGTTGAGACTTAATATCTTGGTAAAATTCACAGAGGAGTTAGAAGCTTGCACTGAAGTGAAAATGAGTACTCGTTCTGCTTTGCTTTGCACAAAAGGAAAATAACAGGAGTTGTCTATGGCTATTTGAGAGATGAATGTTTCAAACGAGAAGAACATTTTTAGCATAACAAAAAGACACATAATCACAGTAGGAGGGCTGAGATTAAAAAAAGGAAAAAAAGGATGGTGAAACATTTGTGGGGAATTAAATATTTGTGAGCCCAATTACATTATAGCTAATAAAATTAGCAATTAATAATTAATTATTATTTCTTAAATACTACTGTGACTTACCACTGGAAAAGTCAATTTATGTCTCTGTATTTAGTGAGCCTGTTATGCCCTATAGCAGCAGACAACCACTAGTGTATATAGATCATCATCTGTGTTTGCTGCGAGCAGTTGTTCTGCAGTTTGGAGAGGTACTGACTGTTTTCCCAAAATGCTCAGTGTGGGGTTGAGTTCTGCCCATGGCTCTCTCTGTGCATGCAAGGAGCTGCAATGCAGTCTTTTAGAGCACAGATTACTCATTTAGGACGCGTGTGTATGACACGTGCCACTGCGCTGACCTTTCCCATCCCTTCTTTCTGTTTCATTTGGCTTATGCAAAGAATGTCCTTGGGGTTTGTCTGCTCTGTCAGTCAAACAAGGGTACAAGGCTGCTTTTAAATGTAGATTTGCCCACTTTTCCTTTCCTGTTGCTTTTTTTCGGAAGTATTGCTTGGGTGCAGGCTGAGAGCTTCTTCTTGGGGATATAGTTCCATGTGTTTTGTGCTGTATTGCTGGCTGTCCTCACCTTGGATGAGTTGGACATAGACAGAACACAGGAATGTGCTGTTCTCCCTGCCAGAGAAAACTGTCTTTCCAAGAACAACATGGCCTTGAGTGATGTCCAGAACTGTGAACCAGAATACATTTGCCCAGGATCTTGATTTTTTCTGTTGAGTTTTTTCTCAACCTGACATCACGGGTGGTGGCAGAAGGTTGCCAGAAATACTTGAAAAAAGGGGCTTGGATGCTGCAGCTCTCCTCTCTTAGGTCTCTGTGCAGTAGATATAGAAGAACTTACCCTAGTCTGCCATATCTGCACACTGCATCTTTGCCTGGGACCTACAGGAGGACTCTAGTGAGACATTATACAGTTGAGAAGATTACATGTGTCCAGATAGCTGAACTGCACAAAGATGGATAACCGGTCTAAATATAATATGATAACACACTGCATCATCACCGTTGTGTACAAAGCATGTATGTAATATACATATATAATTAGCTGATTATAGAAGCAATATCTTTGATACTCAAGCTCTGTGTGCTAGGCATAGAATAGTGATTTCAATTGCCAGCTCAATGCTCTAATGTCCAGTGGGTTTTATTTGACATGTTCTACTCAGGCAACTTATTCTTAATAAATAGCTGAGCATGAAAATAAGGTTTCTTGTTATCAGCAAAGTGAACCTAAGGAACCTGTTGTTACTCTCCAATGGAATTTCAAAAGGAATTAGTTAATATAATACCAGATTTCTCTGGTATATTCTCTTAAAACCCTTTTATCCACATTTAGGATGATGAACATCTTTACAGAACAGGATACCACAGCCTGAGTACAGTGTAGTTAAATTATGGGGTAGCATTGCTGTAGCCCAGTATAGTCAGGTATATGGTGGCTTTTCATCTGATTGAAAGAATTGCTCAGATTTCTCTACCTGTTGAGTCTGCATTGTTTTTGAGAATAGCATTAAGTGCTAACAACTCTTAAATTCTGTAAGGGATTGCACTGAGCTCTCATATTCCTTCACTGTTTAGGAATGGGTTACTTAGGGTGATCTTTATTTTTTAAACTACTGGTGAGAAAATAAATGTGTCCTCAGAACCTGGACCTTAGTATTAGGAGTTTAATGAGCATTGATAGCAATATATTTGTGTCTCATTTAGTGTGCTACCATCGAAATATGCACATTAAAAGCTTCTTTTTATTAAGATATCCCCTTGATAATACAGTGACAAATCCTTTGCTAGGTATTGTATATATAGCTATACTTCAAGTAATTAGCGTAAAATAGATTTCAAGGCAAAACATTTGTGAGTCAACATTTCATTTCGTTTCTTTGCCTTACTGGGAACAGAGAAAACTATTCTGTTTCTGAAACAAGATACATATGGTGCATGGCTCACCATTTTGGGGAATGCTGAGCAATCCATAAACTTGGGTACACACACTGTAATTGCTTCCAAAAGAAGGATGACTACGGCATGGAGCTGAATTAAGTAATGGATCAATTAAGCTATTTCTCTTTTTTTATTTTTTTTCCTTACCGTTTACTATATATAAGGAGCATACTTTAAAAATGATTTTTTTCCTAATTTAAACACGCAATGGTTATATATATATCTCAAAACAAGACCCAAAATATTTCTTTCCTACATAGAACTAATACATCAGAAAAAAATCCAAAACCTGTTTCAAGGTGATTAAGGCTCTATCCTGGTTTAGGGCAAATTTGGGAGAAAACCTCTGAATAAGATCCCTCCAGAATAGCGAATTCAAGCAGCCCCTCCTCTAGGCGTTCTGGGCAAAAAATAATCTCTGTGGAGAAAAGTGGAAAAAGCTATTTATTCAACAAAGTGCCCACAAGCACCAAAGATGAATAGCATGAAACAACAAGACCTCTTGCCGTTCTGAAGAGAGATGGCAAAATTGAGAAAGTCCTTGCTGTGGGAGTAGCTCGGCTCTCTGTCCCTTACCAGTCCCTCCAGCTCTGGAAAATGCTGTCCTGGACCAAGGTGGGCCACAGGTGTGAGCTACCAGTGGTCCTCTGGCTTTTCAACCCAGAGCAGGTTTAAACAGTTCCAAGAAAAAGAAAAGAACCAGTCCAGGGAATTTCTCTGCCTAAAACTAACTAGAAGCACAGGCGATCTCTGTCCTGCTGCAATGACACAGTCCAGGAGTGGAACGTGGAGGAGTCAGAGCTGTTTCTGAAAACAAGTTCAGCGCTTCTCTGTCTCCCCCACTTTGCCCTCGGAACCAGTCTTAAAGGTACAGAACAAAATATCCAACATAAACAGAATAGACAACTGTGGATACAAGCATCTTAGAGTCATCCTAGGACAGGCTCCCTTGTAATTTTTGGCTTGATTATGTCTTTTGTTGATGGCAAACATTACTACTCCTGAACACAGTTGTTGCACAAGAATGCTTTGATGAGATGATTATATTATCTAACTCCTAGAAAGAGTAAATTTTAAATTACTATATTCCTTTAAGCCTAGCTTGTACAAGGGGGTAAGGAATTCCTCATATTTTAGGCAAATTTATATTTTACCCATATAATCTAGTAAAAAATAATGACTATGATGCCAAAAAGAATATAAAAATATAATGGAAACAATATAAAAAATATAGATGTCATTTGTTTATTTTTCCCTTAAGATATAACATCTACTGTGAGTATTAGGGAATGTAATGATCCAAAGCCGATGGAAAGCAGACAGGGCCAAACAGGTCAAGTAGAAATTGATAGAAGTAATCCCTTTCTGTCTCTTTCATTTATTTATTTATTTTAAAAAATTGTTTAAAATGGACTTCCTGAGAGAGGTAAGTTGGTAGTTGGTGTTGATTTCCTGAGTAACGGGCCCACCACAGTTGACACTCATGGCATCTTTTCTTTTGCTGTTCAGAGCTTGCTATCTGTTGAAGGGAGAGGGACATTGCTGTATTTTTGGAACTCTCAGTGACAGCATTTTCAAGCATCATTTTAGCCTCCATGAATGCTGAGTTCCCATCTTGGTGGAAGAGAAGGGCCCTTCGAGACCAGATTAATCCCACCAATATCCTTAGTGCACAGATATCCTACACTTGTGGGATTCTACACAGGGGTGATACACATGGTTAGTATGGGAGCATACAAGATATTGCTGCAAAGAGTAAGCTAAATTTCTACTTACTACATTTACTTTCAGAAGCTCAGAATATCTTTTTTTGGTTGAGGCATGTAAAAACTGACAAAAGCAGAGGCCACAGCAGCTGTGTGCACAGGCTCTGTGGATTATGGCTGTGCTGTCCTGGTTGTGGACAAGTGTTGGCCTTACCAGAAGCTGAAGATAAAACCCTTGAGTTTCTCTATTAAAATGCAATTGGAGATGAGTCATCAACCTTGTTTTCCTTGTTAGGAGCTATTTACATTGTGCTTGGTACAGCTGCTCTGTCTACAGTTGATGCCAAGCACAGTGTCAGACCTGCCAGCTCCTTTGGGTCAGAAAAGGACAAATTAAGGACCAGAACAACTGGTTTTGTAAAGCGGAAAATTGGACTTGCAAAAGACCATTCATTGATCTGGTTTCAGCAGGGAAAAACATTCAGTAGAAAGGTCTGTGTGAGGATCTGTCTGTGCTTTGCAAGGGTGTGGAAATGGGTGTGTTGTTTCCCATATTCTTCCAAGTAAAATGATATCCCCTGCTATGCTGTGGTATAGCCATATGCTATGGCACCCTCGTCACCAACTCTGTCTTCCTTCTGGCCACAACCATGGTGTTTGAACTTGTGGGCTTCCAGAAGCTTCCTTCATGAGAATTGTTTTCTTACAAACAGTTGTCTGACGTCAACAAACTGAGAGGAAACTGTGAAATGCTTTATAAGAGACCTCTTATGTCTTTCACTAAGATATGTGGCTTCAATGCTGAATATCTTTAGTTGACTAAGCATTTCCATTAAAGTAATAAGGATAGGAGTGGTTTCTCAACAAATGTTTGCAATTTTTTTCAGTTCCATGGGAATTCTGTTGACAGCAGTTCTTTAGAAGTCCTTTAAAATGGATAAGCTTTTTGCCAACATCTCCTGTGGTAAAAACTTTTTCAGTCTGGTTTTGTATTGCATCTATGCTTGACTATCCCTTTTAATTTCCCTTCCTTTAGGAGATATTTTTCCCTTGGCAATGCATAATTGAAATGTCTCAACTCTGCAAGACAAAATGAAAAGTTTATCAGAATTCTCAAAGTGTTGATGTTATTTAGGACTCTCCTTTATTATGATCAAATAGCTTTGTGCTCAGTTGCTTTCCTTTACCTGCATAATGCTGTACAGTTAACACAGTTAACTGGTGGTGGCTTGTAAGCAGGCCTAACTGACTTGAATGCTCTGTTTAACTTAATATTCCATGCCACTAAGCTCTTTATCCCTGCTCTGGCCTGCCTATTTACAGAAAAATTTGGGTTGTTTTTGAAAACCCTTCTTGCATTTTAAGAATGAACTTTTGGTTTCTTCTCTCTTTTAACTTAGGGGGAAAAAAAAAAGTTCTGCAAAAGAAATCAGGGGCAATTATATCCCTGTCCTAGCATAGGCCAGCCATGAAAAACCAAGAAGCTCTGAACTGGAATGTAGGATTGTGTTATTGCTGATTGTGGGGATAGTGCAGATTTATATCCGAGGATGCAAGGCTCTTCAAGGAGCAGAGTGGCCTATGGCATGAATTTGTATCCTCATAAACTCTCCCTGTCTTTGGCAGTGAATTCAAAGGCAGCATTTCCACAGTGGGTGAGTGCTACTGAAGCTATTTTCAGCTGTGCAGATATTTCTGCTACTTTTCTGTGGATGCTGACGTCTGTGCTACTCTAATGGGTGTACAGAATGCTGCCTGTGTCCAACAGCATCTGTGTGTGTATTGATAGGTGAAGTTTTACCCTCACTGATGGTGGGAGTAAGAGTATTGATGTTTGTTAGTTTGACCTTGGTTCTTGGATGGTGGATACTATTTAGAAACATTGCCAGGGGTTTGCAAAGACAAGGGATTTGTAGTTTGTTGAAAACTACAGCTGAAGGAGGCTGTGGGCATAGTTCTGTGCAAACTGAAGCTGGGTCTCCTTAAAAATGTACAAGAGGCATATGTGTATCTATTAGCCTGCACTTCTGTCCTTGGTGCACCATTCTGGAGATGCTGCAAGGCCACATTAGCCATGCAGGAATTAAGCTTTGGTGCAGATTTATTTCCTGAAGTGTCTACTTATTTTTCAAACAAGATCAGCTTGATCTAGGGAACTGTTGCTTACCTTCTGTATAAAGGAAGACTTTGGGGTTAGTTTTGCATACTTGCCATCCTCTGAGTGTCCAGCTGAGTGCATGCCAGGTGAAGAGAGCTCTGTGTGGCTGTCTGGATCAGCAGCCAGGTGGTGGCAGAGGTGCCAGCACAGCCCTCTGCCCTCTCCTGACCTGGCTGTAATCTCCATTCAGAAAGCTGGCTGGTTAAATGCATACTGAGAGCCCTCGTGATGTCACTGATTCCCTCGAGCACTGCTAAGCAAGCTACCCAGGCCAAATTAATAGCTAATAAAAATCCTAAAGAAGTGGCTCTTCCTAGGTTTTTGAGGGAGGGGATGCTCCAGACACAACCCAGGTCTGTGTATACTATACCAAGTGAAAGGATTTTTTTGCTCTCACTAATAAGGAGCTCTGAGGAGCATTATTTCCATCATGCAAACTGGCAAGCTGGAGTACTTTTATGTGCGATAAATTATTATAGTAATTTATGCTTGTAGCTTTTTTTGAAGCAAAGCATCATAATTATGTTTTCCCCATCTTACAGGTGAAGTCAAGGCAGTGAGAGGTGAAATGACTTGCAGCAGGGTCGGAGTTAAGTCTGCTTCTTTCAAAGTACAGTACTGCTCCAAAGAGGGAAAAAGTTTCAGAACCTCAATTTTATGTCTTTCTCTGTGTTTCTGATTTCTGCAGGATCCACATGTCTCAGTGTTGTGGAAGTTTACTTTTCCTTGAGATTCTAAATGCAGGTTTTTCTGATAAAGGTGGCAGTGTGGTGTGTTAAAGCAGCATTCCCAGGCTTTGCCTGCAGCTGTGATTAAGTTTCTCTATAAACAAGTGCTCAACCAAATGGTGACTTGAAATCATGTTGCAGCATCACTGCTGAACTACCCTCTTAGACCAGGAAACAACCTCCCCAAAATTTTCTTTTGTTTCTTTCTGGAAGCTTACAAACACAAAATTTTGAGTACCGTGCTAGTGGCACATAGGTCTGCAGTGAAAAATCTTGTGGCTTGTTTTTTTCCTTTTTTGTTGCTTTATGTCATGGATTTCAAGTGACTTTCCCAGAGGTCAGCAGGTTTCCTCTCAGGGAAGGAGAGGTTGGGATGGAAGGAGGTATAGGTTAGAACACTACCCTCATTCCAGCTCTTTCTGCATTGCTCAGAAAGGGAGATAAAATGACAAAAAGTAGCTCTGGTCTACTTGCTTTGATCTGAATTAAGGGTAAATGTGGCTCAATGATAGATCTGTTGCTTGTGGATTCAGCTTTGATTATAAAGAACAGCGTGGTAGGAACAAAGGACTGCATCATGCTAAATACAAGTGATGGGCTTTCCAGATACCAAAAATTCAAGTACTTATATAGAGTCAGATAGGTAATGTCAAATATCTCTGCAGTGAAGTTTTTCTGATTAATAATGGAGTAACACTAATTTACACCAGCTGCAGACTTCTACTCAAAAATTAACCAAAGTGCTTGTTCATTGCTGTTGGCTACATATCAAAAATGATGTTGAAAAGGAAACAGATCAGTAGGAGAAAACATAGATAACAATAATACTCTGCAACAGGGAAAAATACAAAAGTAAAGAATATAATAAAAATGCAGTTCACAGCTCAGAAAATAGCACTGAGGAACTGCTGTGTAATTAATAAAATTCACAAAATGTCAATCAAGTAAACAATCTGGTTTGGGACAGTTTGAAAATAAGGGGCTAAATTCTGTCTTTAGCTGCTCATATGTGGTTTTGTCTCCAAGGCAGAATTTACTTTATAATCTATGCGTGAATAGCAACACAAAACAAGAGAAAGGATATTTTAATGGTAGCCACAAATGGCAGACATGAGGCAAATCTGCTAGATTTAGCTCAAGCTTTAATTGAGAAGGTTGGCCTTGCATAACAGCAACAGAGTGAGCTGCCAATCCTTGGACCTATCCTCTAATAAAATATCATTTTTAACTGGTAGCCCTGATGAAAACAGCATCAGTTTCCAGCCAGAGAATTATAAGCAGTTGATTGCCCAGACATAATGGTAACAATTACCACTAATGCTGTGTTGCAGCAGTTTTAGAGGACACAGCAGCATGAGAAAGATGTTCAAAGGCCTGTGAAGAAAATACAACATTGGTCTTGCACATAAGAAACATGATTGGCAAAAAAATCATTAAAAAATGATTGGATTTTTGGAGTAGGCTAAGAAAATTAATGGAGAAATGTTTGTCTAAATTCATCTCACCCTGTGAAAGGCAAGAACATACCTTTGTCTTCCAAATAGAGTAAATTATAGTGGATGAAGATCCTGAGACTACTTTTCTAAGATCTTTGGTAAGATTAAAATTATACATCTGAGATGATAATGTCAGTAGTGAAAGTGGCTAATGACAAGGATGTTAATAAAACAAAGGACTGCAGGGCTAGATTCTTCCCTCAAGGCCCAGCAGTGTAGTTAAGTGTGTGGCATGGCTTTCATTTGGCATCCTTTGGACATGAGAAACTGTGGAGGCCACAGTAATTTAGCATGTGTAACAATTCAGGTTGGATACTAGCGGTAAAATTGTCAAAGGACACGACTAAGGCTAAATTTGTATGAAGAAACCTTGTCATTTATTGAACTATTTAAGTAAGTGGAAAATTAAACCCAGCTTTTGGCTTGCAAGCAACCCTTTAGCAAAGACTCCACAAATGACAGTCTGAGTACCCTTTTGTCTCCAAAATCCAGATGTCTTGTTTTCCAGGACTAGGAGATCACTACCAAAATCAGTAAGGGATAGCAAGAGCTTTTTGGAGCAAAAATCCTATTCTCATCCAAACTGGTGCCAACATGATATTTGGTTGTTTTCCTTCAAAATTGTTAAAGTTTTGGTTGCATTCTCAAGAGCTGAGAAACATTTAGACACAAGATGATGACTGTGCAGCCTGGGAAGAGGAATGAAGTTTGTGTTGCACTGAATTCCACGTGTAAACAGAGAAAAATGGCTGTGTACAAGGATAAGAACAGAAATAGATTTTTGTTCCAGAAAATGTGTTACTCTCCTTTCCTGTACTGGTTTTGACGGGGATGTCCTGAGCTCTTAGTCCCAGAAAACAAGATGTAGAAAACAAAATGCCTGTATTTTGGAGAAGAGGGGTCCTGTATGCCAGGTGAGTGTAGAGCCTGTGCAAGGACACACTTCATGGGGATACACAGAAATGTAGGGACTTAGTGGCACATCTGTCTTTGCCTGAATCCTCACGGGCAGCTGTTTCTTTAAAGCACATTTAAAACTCTTCTGTTGTGGATACTCCACAACCTCCTCACCCATGACTTGCTCTAATGACTTTTTATAGCAAAGGAAATGCATGTTCTTCTTCAGTCTTCTCTATCAGGTAATTTACATTGATAGGTCTTGATTTAGGCATCATATTGAGTTTTTTGCCCTTCCATGGCATCTTTACAAGTTTTTTTATGTCTTTTTCTAAGCTGTTGTGGAGAAGAAGACAAAGTGCTTGAATAGGGCTTGAATAGGGAGTAACAAGTACCTTCTTGTACTCACACTGCTCCTGTTAGTACCTCTTGGAAAGACACTTACTGATTATGTACTAAACTAATAATGCCGTTTTCCTCCTCCACAGAGGAGACTGCCATGCCACACTGTCTCAAAAGCCTCACAAAAGTCAAAATCCATCGTATCTATAGCTTTTCCGTGCTCCACAAAACCAGTTATCCCATAAGAGAAGTTAATGAGGCTGGTCTGATATCTAAGTTGTCTGTTTCTTTTTGGCTTATTATGCTTGAGAGGATTAAAAACTGATTATTAATATTTTATCTCAGTATCTTTCCAGGTGTCAGTGTCATGCTACCTTGTCTACAAATCCCCAGATTCCTGTTTTCCACTTTTTAAAGCTGTTCACTTTTATTTGCCTTTCCTCAGGCCTCTGGGACCTCACTATTTTCAGTGAGTTCTTAAAGACAATCACTAATGGTTTGGAGGTTCTTCTAGCAAGTTCTTTAAGCACTCTAGGGTGAGTTTCATCAGGCCCTACTGATTTGAATTAATCTGGATTATTTAAATACCCTGCTCTATCCCTTCTCTCTCCTGAGTATCTCTCCTCTTCCTCAAGCTAATTGTGCTAAGCTTTTTCTTCAAAGGTAAAAGCATAGATGGTGTTAAACATTTCAGCCTTCTGTGCCAGTTCTTATCTGCCTACAATTCCTTTCTTTATTATTACCTTTATCTAGAGCTTTTTCCTAAGCTTGAGCAATCTATTATTCATTTTGTGCTGTAGCTTCTCAAGGTTTTTTCCAGGCTGACTCTTGGCTTGTTCTACACACATGCTGGTGTGTTTACCCCACGTCCACTCAGGTTTAAATTGTGTCTCTGGTGCAAATGTACTCACTGAGCAGGCAGTGTAGAGTTTCTCTCCTCTGCCAGTGTGCAATTTATACAGTTTGTTATGCTGGACTTCCTGTGCCTGTTTGAAAATTGTACCCAATGCCAGTGGATTGTCTAAGACACAGTTTGTATTTCTGACTTGCCTTACATATTTTATTTTGTGCACAAAGGCATCAAGATGAAAATATGGAATGGGAATTCACAGCTGAATACTAGAAGTCTGTAGTTTTCAGAACTGTGTGTTCAGGTTGCCATATAATAGGGATACTGGGGAATGGCACTATCTTCTCCATCAGCCTGAAATCCAGAAGAGATAAATGCTTCCAGCTGCCACTGGGACAATTTAGGGCTCTCTATGAAGTAAAGACTTTTATGTAGAAAAGATTAGCCTACTGCTTGTGCAATCTTAAATAGCAATGACCTACAAAGGTGTCTCTTTGCACCAAGATTTTTGGAGTTGTCACTGGAATAACAATTTTGTCTTGAAAAGGCTGAGAGCTATCTTACAGGGTGGCTTATGGAATACTTAAACCACTGTGGCTGTGCAGAAGAACTTTGGGAAACTGCATCACAGTGACGGGAGTTCTGCGGAAGGAAAGGTTTAGTTTGTTGTTACTTGCCGGAAAGGTGAGAGGGGTTCCAAGGCTATTAGCAACTTCTGAAAGAACATCAGCCAATCTGCTGCATCAGGGTTTGTTCAGAGGACCATATTGGTCCCTGGGCTTCCCTTGGGTTTATCCTGAGCACTGAGGAGGGAGTTGCTGAGTGAAGCAGAGCTCCTTGGTCTGCTCAGCCTCCCTCTGCTTCAAGCCCACAGGAATGGCACAGGAGCTGCTCCTCTGGCACTGGTGTGACACCACTCTGGACTTGTTCTGGCATGACTGCCTTGTGGTATCAGGAATTCCTAGGAGACCTGCTTCTTTTCTGATGTGAGCAGCTGTTCATCAGATGAAATGCACATTGGGCATTCCCTCATTGCAACAGGAGGTGTGCAGGAGTCTTTGATAACAGTAACTTTGGGAGTAATTTTTTCTCTGGGCATGTTCTAAGCCACTACAGTTCTAGTGGGACCTGCAAGGATTTGGCAGTCCTGGATATTTGGGGTTTTGTTGTGTAAAATATGTAAATATTAATTCAAGAGTTGATTCAAAAAAGACTCTCTCAGGAAGGAGGTTTTATGGAGGTATTACTGCTTGGGTTTTTTTGGTCTGGAAGCATTGCCTGGAGGGCTGGATCAGTGCTCAGGAGTCTGCATGCATAGGTAATAGCAAGGGAGTTCACTGCAGCACAGCAGAGAGAATAAGGCCCATTAAATACAACATATTTCTAACAGCAATGTTATTATGTACTTGAAGTGTTGACAGTAAAAGAGAATAGAATCCCCTTTTATTTTTAAACCTGTGACAGATTAGGAGACAAATCTATATGCAGCTGCATCAATTTGTTACTTTCATTTTGCTTTGTAAAGGCAATTTTGATTGCAGAGCTGTCCTGTGCCACGCTATAGACTCCACTGAGACTTCCTGTTGCACTGAATCAGCAGGCTGTCAAGCCTTGAGAACCATCCATTCAGATAAGGCTTTCACTAACAGATAAGTATTTTGTAGCCAAGAAAATCCTGTTTCTTAGGAATCTGTAAGAGTCATGCATTGAAACTGAGAAAAGGAGTAGCATCTACATGTGTCTCACATCTGCAACACTTGTGCTCTAGAAAATAAAAATTACTGGTTTATTCATTCAAAAATGTCTCTGTCTTGCAGAAAGTAGTTGGGGGTCCCAAAAACCTCAGGAATCAACTGGAAAATCTTCCAGACTGGGGTATTGCAAAAAGGATTGCTCAGACTCCTTGGGTGTTCTGCAGGACACAGGTGTAATTTTCAGGTATCTAGCTTGTAAACTTCATTTATGGCAAAGGGATACAGTGGAGGTCTGATCTCAGGGAGTGACTCAAAACACAAATTTAAATAAGGATGTCTAGAGGTGAAAGGCAGTGTGTGTAAAAGAAGGTGTGGAAGCTGTGTGAGACCAGAGACATGCTTGTGGGATTTGGCTTCTACAAGGTCAGAAGTTGCTTAGGTTACACTGAAAAGTAGGCAGGAACCTAGTTTTTAAGTCAAGATTGAGAAGAAATGAAAAAGTTAGTGCAGAATGCTACATCCACCATGTGCTCTTGTGGCTTTTGATCTGAATTTGTACCAGACAAAATCTTAATTGGAAACTAAATGTTATCAGCAGACTCCCCTAACATTTGCATTTAAGCATTGTTTGCCATTGCCTTATGCCTTCTGGAAAGGTTTTTTGTTCATCTGTGGTGGATGAACTTAAAAAATCTCCCTGTGACACATGACAGGCAGCAAACCACACACATGGTGGTGCAGTCTTGCTGCATTGGTGGGGGATTGCTTTTAGGAGGAGGCAGTTTTAGTGAAATGGTCTGGGTATTTTTTGATTTAAAATGGTAATGGGAGATGCACTCTAGAGAGCATGAATGCCTGATGAGCACAGGCACCTGAGACAGGATCTTCCTTCCCTTCTCTGGAAGCCTCTCTGCTCACACATGTGGTGCTGAGGGCTCTCTGCACCAGTTTGCAGAGGGCCTGCTGCATCTGTTCGTGGCTGAGATGCAGTTTCTTTAAGGAACTGAGGCATTTTAAAGTTCACTAAATATTTAAGCATCTTGTCACAAAAGCATGAATTTCTACTCCCTAGCTGCAGTCTTTGACCTGAGAAAGAGAAGCCTGGAGACCTGGTTCTGTCAAAATCTGTGTTTCTGAGTATAATGAGCACAGAACCATGGTGTATGGAATTTCAGCTGTTCCTCTTCCTAAATCTGCTTTGGTCCTTGACATTTGAAGAGTTGTGGTTTTGTTTTCTTTCAAGTCCTAGGCAGGAAAGGACAAGGACAGAGCAAAATATGCAAGTACTCATTTGATTAAACACTTGATTTAGTCTGTGTAAACCTTTTGTCTTAGTTAAATATCCATTTGGAAACTTTGATAGATTACAGTGTGAGAACATGAATTCAGGGCTCTGCATGAGGTTCTGAAAGTGGCTGGGGAGATGCACAGGCTGAGAGGTGCATTTCAGGCCTGTGAAATGTCTTCCAGTGGCACTCCCAAAGGGTGCCAGCTTAGCAAGCACTCAGAATTTGTGAGCATTGCTAAGGTAGGCAAATATTTCCCTGCAGTGCTGAAGTATGTTCAAGTATGTGAATAAGATGGAGTCAGATAAATAATTTAAAGAACCCTGCTTTACAGCATTGCTGAAACTTTATGAAACACAAAGATATTTTCCCTTGTATTTCTTAGCATTTTATTTATTGTTAATGCCTCCATACTTCTGTGAACAAATATAGCAATAAATACAATAGTGTTGAAACATTTACTTGTACAATTATGACAGCTGTGCTGGATAGTCAGTATGGTTAAAAAGTCCCTACAGAAAGTCTTTACTAACAGTTAGCACCATTATCACTTTGTCCCAAGTATATAATAATTTCCAGCACTAGACTTACAGAATTCTCATTCTGAGCCAGAAGAAAGTAGTCAGACTAATGAGACAACGTAAAAATAGATGTTGCTCCCCACTGAACCAATACTGTGGAAACACATGCCTGATGTACTGCTGACTGGAAAAAAACCCTGGCACTTAAATGAAAAGAAGAATTGTTATTTTGGAGCTCTCAGAGTCTTTTGGCTCTGACCTTTCTGAGGGTCTCATTATGGACCTTCATAAATAAAAGCAGGACAGAAACTGCCATGATTAGAGAATGCTAGATGATTTAAGAGATGATTGGTAATTGCTTGTATGCATGTTAAGATGTTTTACACATTTTCTACAAAATTTGATTATTTTGAATAAATTAAGAAGGATGCCTGGCGCTGGGAGCCAGGTGCACTGGCTTCATTGCTCTGCCTGAAAGAGTGGCTGTAAATCTTACGTATCAATTTGTTCCTATAGCATCAGGAGCTATGCATTTACATCTGTTTGCCCTTTTCCACCTGACAGAAGTAAATCACTGGAGCAACAAGCCTCCTCTGTGTGGTGTTGCTTTAGGATACATGTCTGGAAATCTGACAGGTGATGGGTTAGATGTTCGGCCATTATTTGATGTATTAATCCATTCTGAAGCTTTCTAAAGAATTGTCTTACTTTTATACCTTAAGAGTTTAGGAACATGTAATAGGATGGACAGTGTTTCAGTAGGTGTGTAATACAGTTAGTATTAATTGAAGTTCTATTGTTTCTGATAAATTGCTGTTACTCAACTGGCTGTCTTTCAGGGCACTATTGATCTTTACTAGCCTCGGAGAATGTGTTTTTTCCAGGTGCATTCCCAGCCTGCCATGGCCACATGGCTCACTGTGGCTTGGAGTGGAGCTGGTGCAGAAGCAGAACAAAGCTGCAAGCAATTTGGCAGGGCTACACTGGATGCTGTGGACTGTTTGTACTTCCAGTGGTTCAGCTTTAAAGAGAGCAATTCTCTTGTGCAGTCAAGGTTAAAATGAAGGCTATTAATTTCTGAAAAGATCATGAGAACTGGACAAGTGAAGAGAATTGTCCACCGAGGAGTCTATTTTTGTTTTAATAGCGCTCTTTCGGAACAATTTAAACTGAAATCTGAGCAGGCTTGGGGTCTCTGTTTTATGATGGTGAAGGGTAGTGCAGTGCCCTTGGGCTCTGCTCAGCTGCCACCCTTTGTTTTCAACAGTTCCTGCCTCTGTGAAAGTGATAACATGGCCTATAATGAGTAAAAGTGTCTAAATACTGCCTATGCCTCAACTAAATGAGTGCAGTTGACTTGTAGTGGGATTACAGAATTTATGGGGTGTCTGAGGCAGGAAGGAACTTCTGAAGATCATCTAGTCTCAAAGCAGCCAACTGGAACAGGTTGATTGGGATGTTGTTCAGATGGGCTTTGAGTATTTCCAAGCTTGGAGACTCCACAGTCTCTGGGCATCCTGTGCCAGCCTTGATCCTCCAGCTCCTTAGACATTTTTCTGGCCCTGTGCTGGTCTCTCACCGGTAGTCCATGTCTCTCTGGTCCTGGGAAGCTCAGACCCTACTTCCATGCATTGTGTGCTTCTTTTTTATGTTTTTGTTGGGACCTCCTTGTTCGTCCATGCAGACCTTTTGCAACCTCCTTTTCCTTGACTCACTGCAAGGGCTGTCCTTGGGTTTGGAAAACACAGTTGTTGAAAAGACCCTCATGAAAATCCCCCAAAGTCCCAACTGTGAAGCAGAATTTGCCTTTGCAGTTTAACCTAACTTGCAAGACCATTCTTTCCTCTTGTGCAGGAAGCACCTGCAAGTTTTGCTAATATTTTTCAAGAAACCTTAACGAAACAAGGCAGACAACTGACATTGTATCCTAGATCTCTGGTGACTGGGATATTCTAAAGGTTTAGAATAAAATATTATTGCCTCATTTGTCCAAAGGCAAAATGAATATCCTGTTCAATGCAATGACTTTTCACACAACTGAAAAAAATACTAAGGGCTTGGATTCTGCATTTTTTCCCTCTCAGATACTGGATTATTTTCTCCATTTTTTCATCAGCCTCTTTATGCTGTATTGTCATTTTGGTACAGCAAGCCCCTCTTTGAAATTAATAGTGTTTCCTTTCCACTTAAGTGATCTGTGTCAAAATTTCCATATCAGAGAGATTCTTCATGGGGACACTACATTTTTGTGGAGTTATAGAATAATTTGGGTTGATAGACACCTTTAAATCCCACCTAGTCCAACCCCCGCTTCAGTGAGCAGGGATGTCTTCAACCAGGCCAAGTTGCTCAGAGCCCCACAAACCTGACCTTGAATGTTCCCATGGATTATGCACCTCTCTGACCAAACTGTTGTGGTGATTCAACACCCTCATTGTAACAAAAAATCTCCCTTACATCTTGTCTGAATCTACCCTCTTAATACACAATAGGTTTGTATGCTGAGAAATGATGAAAAATTAAAACACCTCTGTGTGTGTTAGGGTCTTTGAGGGTGTCATAACAGATGAAGGACTAAACATTTCTGTTGGACTCACTCAGGGTTCCAGCACAGAGCCAAAATGTGCTTGGACACCACAGGGATGATGATTAATTGCACTTTCCCACTCCCATTCAAGTTGCCTCCTGCCTATTGAACTCTGAGAATTTGTTTATATGTTACATTTTCACCATTTGAAAGCAAACTTTAATAGGTGCTGCTCAGTGCAGTAAAACATCACACTTGGTTTGTAGTTACCTGTCAAAGGTTTGTTTACAAGAGCTTTATAAATCAGTCTGTCACATAATAACCTTTTCATTGGTAAACCCCCACTCTTCCTGTCAGGGAGCAAGGTGAGATGATAAAAGCTTCCACACCACAGTGTACGAATAGAGAGCAGAGATAAATATTCACGCTAACAGAAAGGAATAATATTTAGGAAAAATTTACAAAATCACAGAATAAGTCAGGTTGGAATGGACCACAGTGGGTCGCCTGGTCAATCTTCCCTGCTCAAGCAGGGCCATTGCAGAGCACAAGAGTGTATCCCAACAGTTCTTGAACATCCCCAGTGAGGGAGACTTCACAACTTCTGGGCAATTTATTCCAATGCTTGGTCACCTGCACAGTAAGGAGCCTCCTCTTTATATTCATGTGGAAATTCCTGTGCCTTAGTTCTTGCCCATTGCCTCTTGTCCCATTGCCCAGCACTGCCGAGCAGAGCCTGGTCTGTCCTGTGACCCCCTCCCTACAGACACTGGCAGACATTGATGAGATTCCCTCTCAGTGTCTCTTCCTCAGGCTGAACAGGCCCAGTTGCTTCAGCCTCTCCTCAGAAGTGAGGTGCTTCTGTCCTCTCATCATCTTTTAATTATCTTCTAATCATTGGCCTACATTTCTCCCCCCCCAGCACTCCTGGCTCACGGACAGCTTGTTGTCTGCCAGGACCCCCAGTTCTTCTCCCCAGACCTGCTCTCCAGCCAGCAGCTTGGTTCTCCAGCCTTAAGTTAAAAATTTAAGCATTTTAAGCTTAGAAGTGGGGGAAAAGACTGAAATGAAAACTGAGATATAGGACAGGGATTGCATGTGTTGAATTCTCGTTGGAAACAGCAGAATATGTGGACATCTTTACTAAGTAGTTCCCTCCTCAATGGTGATATCAGCCTGCCTGAATCTGCATCACAGAAGTGGAGTGTGTATGTAAAGATTGCCTGAAAAAGCTTCACTTCCTTTCCTTTAGAGAGGCTTGAACTTGAGATACACACAACAAATAGTGATTTTGATATTTTTTCAGTATTTTGAAAACTGTAATCAAGAAATTACTGTAAAATGAGTGGCACATTCTCTAAATTGCCAGTGCACAAACAGAAGACTTAAATACTGTGTGTTCCTGAAAGAGAAAATGCGTGCTAAGAGACAGGAAGTAAATGCACACTAATAAGAATTGTAATATAAGCTAGAACTAAAGTAGAGCTGCCTGATCACAAAAAAATCCACAAAACTCTAGATAACTTAGTGTAAGTGGATTCAGTATGTGCATCAATGAGATAAGCAGATAGGAACTTACTGCTCTTCGTTTCATAAACTTTTAATACAAAAGATTTAAGAATGAAGACAAGTCAGAACTAGTTAGGTATTCATCAGATCGCCTTCTGGAAAGGACAACAAAATTAACCTCCTCTTTATTTGATGATAAGCAAACACAAATTCATAATTTTCCGGTTCACAAACCTTCTGTTTAAAATGCCATTAGTAAAGGAATGCAAAACTTACTTTCAGGTGCATTAGTTTTCAGAGGTCTTAGGGGGAGTTCTAAGAAAAAAGACACCGAAACAACCAACCAGAACT
The DNA here is from genome assembly GCA_013397095.1 of Sterrhoptilus dennistouni. Taxonomy (NCBI): domain Eukaryota; kingdom Metazoa; phylum Chordata; class Aves; order Passeriformes; family Zosteropidae; genus Sterrhoptilus; species Sterrhoptilus dennistouni. Next base: position 630,328 of record VWZU01017023.1, on the reverse strand, counting down.
TAGCCTGCCCTGTTGTATCATCTGCAAAACCTCACAGGAGCAGAGAGATGGTTTAATGCACTGCTCTGACTCAAATGCTTAATGGAATAATGGTGGAACAGGACAGGCTCTGGGCGAGTTAGGGAGATCCCTGATGACTAAGCCATGGTCCTGCAGGTGAGGAGCACCATGACAGGACAGTGTTACCACAGCCACCCACCAGCTGTGCAGCCCCTCTGCAGTTTGGTCTGCAAGGGAGGCCATTCCTTTGCACTCTCATCCCCCTAGGGAGCACACAGCCTGGGGACCTGGTTTGATGTGAGAATACAATTCCGAGTGCAACCCCATAACCTTTTGAAATTTCAGTCTCAAATAGTCACAGAAGGCAACTGGGAGTGAAAATTATTTCATTATAGTCCTCGTCTGACTGAATCACTCCTGAAATCACTCAGCTTCTCAGCACCATTCCTCTGTTATTTCCTTGTTAGCACACTGTCAGGACAGAGAGATTATTTATTGCCCTTCAGCACAAAAGAAGAAAGTTAACTGCAGCAACGCATCATGGAAAAGGGATTATTTATTGTAGCATATATCACATCCTTTGCATTCTGTGGAAATCCTAGCGTAAATTTGTTCATTATGAAAGTATTTGGATCCTCTGGATCTTTACATAAGCTAGGTAAGTGTTGCTCATGTTCCAGGAGATGTGCCTGCAGCTTACAGCACAAATAGGGCTGTAGCTGGGCGCCTGCTTTGTGATTGCACTCCGGTGTGGATATTGCTAAATGGACTTTCATCAAGTCTCCTGGTTCCAGTCTGCCCTTCAGAGCCCACGACTGAGTGTGCTGACCTTCCACGTATTTACTGTGGTGCTGAATTGGGTTTTGCAGCTGACGGTAATGCTTAAACAGTGAGACTGAACTACAGTCAGATGTGTGTGGGGGGCTTAAATCCATGGATGTCTAGATCTGCGAGGCACCATTAATATATTAACATTTAAAGAAATATTTTCTGTCTGCAGCTGAAGGTCTATTTAGATAATTTTGACTCTAGTTTTACACTATAATTCTAAATTATTATATTGTCATAATACCAGCCATTAACTCTCTATGGACTTAAAGACAAAAAATGAGTTTTTGTTACGATTTTCTCTGGAGATATTTTGTACAGTTGCTAAATTTTTACTTGACCATAATGTAATAGTCCTGATTTCAGTGTTGACTCCCATCAGCAGCCTGACCATGACACAGGAGTGCTGAGACTGTTACTGACACTAAGGCAATGAACTTGGAAGGGCTTAGCTTTTAGGTTCAGGAAGCCTCTCCCTTCCCATGGGCTGGAGACTATTGCAAGGGTTACAGGGCTCACCTGTTCAGTTATTTCCTACCGCTGTGACTGACATCAATTTAGGTGTGGCAGCCAGGATGCTGGACTGGCATGCAGGGTGCACTGGATATGTTCTTAGATCTGTCAGTGGCTACACCTGATACACTGACCCAGGCAGGATACATTTCTCTGCCTCGTTTTCCCCACCACTTTGGGGTTTTACCATGGTAAAACCACCTTGACAGAGCTAACTCTATGACACTGCTAAATGTGTTTGGAAACAGTTGAAGACAACAAATAAAACCCTGCTCTGTAAAGCAGGAAATGTGTTAAGCAGCATCTTGACAGGATTATATTTGCTCCTGTGGCTTCTAAACCTTTACTGGATTCTGATTTTTTAACCCTGTTTTCTTCTTCCATGGCTATGCCTCCTTTTGGAGTGAGTTGTTGTGCTTGTCACCTTGGTACTGACTTTGTGATAAAAAAACAGATGAAGGCGATGACCTTGCCTGGATGTCTCAGTTGTGTGCAATAATCCATGGTGATGATAAGCATGGCTGGAAGAAGCTCTTCCTCATTCTAACATTCTCCACTCTAAGGATCTCTGGAGTTGTTTGTGTAAATTAGAAAGGTTAGGAAGCCCTTGAGGTCATGGTGCTGCACTACTATTGCTAGATACACAGTAAAGTTAAAGAAAATAGCAGGTATATTAAACTTGGTAAATTGTCCAACCTGAGCTCACAGAGCTACTCTGCAAAGGGATGAAATCTATAGGAGGAAATGGGCCTGTTTGCAGAGCTTTAAAACTCTCAGTCAAGCTTTAAAACTCTCTGTTCATCTTTTCTGCAGACTAAGTTTGACAGGGATCAAAAGGGTAAGGCTCCATCCAGGTCTGCAAGATGCTGGTCTGGTCAGTAGAATATGTATATATTAGGGTTAGTTTTTTTAGCAACTTCCCTTTTTCTGTTTAAAAATACATAAATTTTAGAATATACGTTTTCACAAATTCAAAGGCAATAAATAAAGAGATCACAAAGCCTGGTGACTTGGGAAGCACACCTTTGTTTTCCATTCCATACTCCAGAATACACAGGTACCTGTGACCACACTTCCTGATGATTATGTTTTGCAGAAGGAGAAGGAACTTCTCCCTTCTGCTGTAGTGAATGCAGGCTCAGCACATCCCACCCCTGCTTTTCCAACTCTTTCTCTGCAGTTTGTCAAGGTGCAGTTTGTGCTGTGTCCGGGATGTGTGTTATGGGAATGCCCTGGGGTTTGCAGTCAGGGAATTTCTTTTCAGTGTTGTTGCTTCTCATCCTGAGCTGATATTCCACCCTGTGGTTGTCACTGCTGGTGTTAGAAGTTCTCCCAGTGTCAGGAGCAGCTGCATCATTTTCTGGATGAGAAAAGCTCTTTGTAAATGAATGCCAGTGAGTCTCCATGCTTGGCATTCAGACCTGCTCTGCTGAAAATGCACAGCATCAACCAGCAGAGAAGGGCTGGAAAGTCTGAGAGCAGCTGAATTCACAGCAGGTCACTGCTTTCATTTCTGACAACAGCATGCAAAGCATCAGCAGAGACAGCTTAGGAAGCTGCATTTACTTAGGAAAGGAAAAAAAAAGAAGGGAATGGGGTTATACCTCTAGCCTAGGTAATTCAAATTTACTGCACAAAACATAGTTATTTACTATTAGTTAACCCTAGATAATTGTAACTAGGGTTATTATATTATTTCTCTTTGAAAATAAAAAGAAAGTTTTAGAAACTAAATTCTGAAACCAGTCAAAAGCAGGAAAATTTAAAACTGTCCACCTGAACAGGCAACGATTTTAGGGCTTTGTGGTGCTTATTTCTCTTTTTTAAATTTCCATTCTTTGGTTGTATCTGAGTCATGTGCTGCTTCATTTTGGCCAAATACTATTTTGAGTCTTCCATACCCCTCAGCTCCTTTTCCTCCTTCAGTAATTTATTTTTCTTTTTAAAAATTTCTTTAATGAACAAGGTGACAAATTAAAATCAGAAGTCTTAAATATCTCCTGATGCCATTGATAAAATTAGTCTTAATGTGAAGAAATAACAGTACATGCATTTAGATTCCTGCCTGCAGGAGTTCTGTGAAGCAGAGTCGAGACTCATCTTTGCTCTGGAAGGATCTGTTGTCAGCTTGAAAAATCACCTTAAGTCCAAAAAGAAAACTTGGGAATGTGGTGAGGAACTTGGAGACATCAGCAATGGAACAGTGCGTGCTTAAGCTGAAGCTAGAACCTGTGGATCCTCTTGCTGTATAGTCATTAATTTTTACACCTTGTGCAGGATCTCTCTGATTGATTTAGTTGGTAAAGTCTTTCTATCTTGCACTTCTTCAGTGAGATGTTCAAGAAAAGGAGCACAACACATGGACTTCCACTTCCAACTGAATTAATCTCTAAGTAGTTTTCAGGGTTGTGTAGATATGAATGTTGATTGAAAAAATGTGAGTGAATTTCTTTCTTTAACATTTCTCATGGTTAATGTAGTAAAAATGTGTGGGTTGAAGAAAAGAAAGGAATTTTGGTCTGAAAACTGTACTGAAATCAAATTGTAATATATTGATAACCTGGCAAAAAGTAATAATTTGCCATGAATATATTTCTAAAACCAGTCTTCCTCCAATTAATCTTTTGCCAACAGCTTAATATTCAGCAGCCCTTCAAAAAGTTCACAGTTGGCTTCCTCTGTCCTTTTTCTTCTCCATTTGTTTTTTCTTTAACCAAGGGAGGAATAATTTTGCCTGCTTAACAGTGGAGCAATGAAATACTGCTTCAGTGTGTAGTCTGTGTAGAAGAAAGGGTTGCTATAAAGGCATTCCTGGATGGTTTTGATGCTGCGCTGATAGCAATGATAGCAATTCCTTCTGTTTGCACACTTGGAGTTGGGAAGAGAGTGCCTTTTTTGGTAGACCATATGTTTAGTAAGTAAATGACCTTGATCTTTTGTTTGGGAGAAAAATCATTCAAGCTTTTGAGCAGCATGTGACTCATGAGCTGTTGTTTAAGGGTTTCTCCTCTGAGTTTGACTCTTGGCAAACGCATTGCTGAAGGTCTCCTTGGAATGCCAGAGCTTTCCTGTGAACTGCCACGCATGTTGTAGCAGCCACGGAATGACGACCTGCTCTTACAGGCACTCCCCCATCTGAAGTGGTACCACGATGCTGGCCAAGGTTGCCATCAACAGTTTGTTCTGTGTGCTGGTTTTGATCCCTTTGGAGACACGCAGAAATAGCTCCTGCTGAAAACATGTCATGTGATCCTGTGTAAAGACACCCTGGAATGTGGTTCCTCAGCACAAGCAGGTTTGTGAATGTGTAATTCTCCAGAAATGCTCCCTTTGGAGTTTAATAGGTCTTGTGTTGCACATGGCTGCAAGGAAACAAACAAACACCTATTCTTTTGTCATCTGTGTGAGAGAAGGATGCGGTGCTGGTGGATCAGAAGCTGGACACAATCTGGACATGTGTGCTGGCAGACCAGAAAGCCAGGGGAGGGAGAGGATTCTGCCTCTCTGCCCTGCTCTGGTGAGGCTCCACCTGCAGAGCTGCCTCCAGCTCTGGGCTCCCAGCACAAGAAGGACATGGACCTGTTGGAGCAGGTCCAGAGGAGGTCATCAAGGTGATCACAGGGATGGAGCACTCCTCCCATGAGGAAAGGCTGAGATAATTGTGCTTGTTCAGGCTGGAAAAGAGAAGGCTTTGGGGTCACCTCATTGTGGCCTTCCAGTACCTGAAGAGAACCTACAAGAAAGCTGGAGAGGGTCTTTGTACAAGAATCTGGAATGACAGGATAAGGGAAGATGGATCCAAAGTGGATCCAAACGGACAAAAAGTAGGTTTAGTTTAAATATCAGGAAAATACTTCTATACTGTGAGGATGATAAGGCACAGGCACAGGTTGCCCAGAGAGGCTGTGGATGCCTCAGTCCCAGAAGTCTTAAGGCCTTGGGAAGCAACCTGGTCTAGTGAAAGGTGTTTCTTCCCATGGCAGTGGGGTTGGAACCAGATGGGCCTTTAAAGTCCCTTCCAACCCAGACCATTCTATGATTCCATGGCAAGTTTCTTACCACTGCAAACATCGTTATTAAAAGCCAGATAATATCTCTACTATCCAAAATACATATTCTTAAAGTCTAGGAATTTCCTTGTGCTGCTTGAAATCATATTTGTAGTGCCTTGATTCACTTGACACAAGGTGAGTTTCTTACAGATATTACATCACTGAAAATATTAATGGATTTTCTCATTTTTTTAAAGTTGTTTGCATGACATGAACATATATTAGGAGACAACAAACTTTTACTGGCTCTAATATTCCTGAAGAAAGAATTTTTATTATCATTTAGTAGAAAGATAATATTTCAAATTTTTATTTTTTTAAAATATCTTCCTTCAGGAAACTAAATAGTAGAGAATATGATCCATAGGAATTCATATGACTCCAGGATATACTTGTCAGGAAAGTATTAGATTGTTCAGAACTTTTCTTACATTTGTACAGATCATCTGTATTTTTAAGGACTTCTCAGGGTTTTCCTTTTAATATTCAATCCTTAGAACAAAAATACTAACAAAATTTCCAACTAAGTATGTTGGTGAAATATGTCAAATGATGAACCTCAGAGAGTGAATGACTCAACTGATTAAATATTCATTGCACATTTATCTTATCTGGAGGGTTGATGCATGATGCACAAATTCAATTAGATAATGCACTTTTAGTTTCTGAAAGTATCATAGTTGAAAATTCAATGACTAGTAGTTGTATAACGTGTTTTTGAAAGCAGGAGTTTGGAATGGGAGACTTTAGGTAAATACAGTCTAGCAAAATCTTTTTTTGGTTTTTTTTTTGAAAAGCATGCTAAAAGGCTAAAATTTTTATCTATCCCTTCTTAAAATGAGCTTTCTGGTATAAAGCATAAAAATTACCCCTCTCTGCCCCAGCTTGTCATTCACAGTTAGACATTCTTGTTAGAAATCCTTGTCTTTTCCTAGTTTTTCAAAAGTTCTCTAGAATTGCCCTTGGTTCTCCAAGAGTAGCACTGCAAAAAGTCCGGTAATCCAATTGTTTCAGTCAGTTACCCAGAACAGAGCTGCTGAGTGCTGAAAATCTAGCCTAAGGCAAGGCTAAAACCCCCTCAAATTATAAATTATTCTGCAGACATCTTTGGAACCCAGTATGGGCCCATGTAAGTGAATGACTGCCCTTTTCTGTGGGATACCTTAGTAGCCATTATTATAAAATAATGATCTGATATTTTAAAATTGATATTAAGTATTTAGGGGCATGCAGTTCCCTCTCAGTATTGAGAGGTATGCAGTTGTAGGAATTGCATGGCATATTTAGTTCACATTCCATAGGATGCACAGTTACTTTTTGTATTTGGTAAATATATGAAGAAGAGTTTTTATTTTTAAAGATCAAAGAAATCTTAATTTATTACCCATGTTTCGTTCACTTTCATCCTGAATCTGAACACTAACAAAAACACCCATGTTCATTAAAATTGACCTTAGGTTTGCCAGAAAGGTTCAAATATTTTATGTTTTGAATTTGGAAAGTGACATTAAAAGAAGATAATTTCTCTGACTACAATTTGTCATTATAAATGTGTCACACTACTCAGATTCTGCTTAGTTCATTGTAGGTGGCAGGTTTATTTTGTGACATAATTTATGCACTTCTCTTTCAATGTCTTTTTTGATTTTTCAGAAACTAGGATTTCCAATTTCTGAAAATCATTAAACCTATCCAATCCAAGGAATATCTTCAAAATGAACACTTGGGGATATATTAGTTATTAGAAATTGTGATGAAACTTCAGACACACCCATTTTTTATTTAGTGTGGATTCTTACTGCCTGCATAGAGTGTTCTGGTGGTATTTATGATTTTATTGTATTATTTCACTTTGCAAATTCTCATTATATAAGAGGATGCAGGTTAATTTTGGATGATGCAACCTGGGGGTTGGGAGCAATTTAGTTGCCTAATGGTGCTTTCTTCTCAGGCTTTCCTGCCTTTCCTTTCGCTTTTTTCATGTGGGAATATTCATAATGTATTCAGTGGTGTGTAATTTACTGATTGCATGCAAATTGATGCGATTTTTTTTTTAAAGGACAGGGTAGGTTTTTTTTTACTTATCCCTCATCTCCCCCCTTTTGCTTTAAAACATCCACACCAGCTTTTTAATAACAGGAAAAGCAGAACAAATCATAATCTTCCAATTCTCTTGTGAAAAGAATCACAGCTGAGTTACACAAGGAGCTTAAAGAGAAGTCCAATACCAGTTAATTCCAATTGTCTTGGCATTTAATACAGTGTCTGTGTGCATGGAGAGTTGTGCAGCTGTTTGTGTTCCACTCTTACAGGCAGCCACACTGTGACAAGTAGAAAATAGGATAAGGGGAGTTGAATGCATTATTCCTTATGCTTGTTTGCAGTTCAGCTGCACAGAGCTCGTGGCCTTCCTGACACTGAATGCCTTGAAAATGTGAATAATCCACTGAGGGCTGTTTGTCTGCCATTGTTCAAAGCATTTCCCTTATAGGACAGTCATTTTAAGATTGTCAGGTCTGCCATCAGCTCAGTTGGCATTGCTCTTGTCCCTGAGTGCTATTTCCTCCTCTCTGCTGAGCTCCAAACCAGAGCCTCATGGCTGGCTGGTCAATTCCTCTGAGGCTGAAGAAAAAAAAAAAAAAAAAGTCAGGATCTCAGTGTGCAGATACTGCAAATTCTGCAATAGAGGTGATTTTAGAAAAACAACCTTAAAACACTTATTCATGACATGTAACTGTTGTATAAATTGTTTTTACTACTTGAGTAGCTCTACGTATTATTTAGGGAGATTGTATTAAAATAACTCAACTTCCCCAACCCACTTATAAAAAAACTAGACAAAGGTGTTTATGAATCTTGTTCTTTTATTTGATAAGTACTTTTCCTCTGAGCTGAAGAAGGCAGGATGGTATTTAAGGGTTTGATTCTTTACTTTCAACAGCTTCTGTATATTAAGTCAAGTCTTGTGCGCTTGGAACAGATTCTTATCCAGCTTATGCTGCCGTGTGCCATTATCATCCATCCATGAAAATGAATTCCCTCCCTGCCCCACCATGCAATTCCTGTTACATTGGATGAGAGGGGTGGAAGCATGTAAATAAATCCTCTTTAAAGAAGTGCATTTCACTCAGAGTAGGTTAGCAGTTTGCAAATAGTTTAGCAGGGTACTTGAGACAGCATCGAGCCTTATCTGTATTAAGGCAGCTTAATGATTGTGAGCACCTGAAGGTGTAGGAGGCAGTGCTGGCATGGTCCAGGATTGTTGTTTAGGAATGTGGTGAAAAGAAGGGAGACGGAGGAGGGGAAACTTCTGAAACTGAATAATGTCCACAGCTGGGTATGGGCTCTAGAGCTGAAGGTGCTCCCATCCTGTCAGATGCTTTCCCATGAAAAACCTACACAAATATAGGACAGCTCCTCTGATCTGACATTATGGAGTATCTACATCCCTATGAGATAATGTAAACCTGGCTTCATTTACACACTACCTTCAAGTAGTCTCCAGGGTTTAATTACATACCTGTACCCCTTTAAACCTTTGTCTGGTTTGCATTCTATAAATGGCTATGTGCTTTAACTCACATTTTCATCTTGTTTGAGCTAAGAATGATTTTGAGGTAATGGTGCCTATACTGTGAGAAAGTTGTTGTTGAACCAAAGTGTGATATACGATATAAAATAATTCGTGCTTAAGATTTAAGGGTTTCAAAAACTGTAAAACCACAAGCAGCTATAGAGAAGGGACTGATTTGCAATTGCAAAAAACATGGTGGTGGGGGCAAGGAAGAATTTGATTTGCAATAGAAAAGAGTGGCTTCAGACAGGGATGGGTCAGATGGGTCTTCTCCAGGGATGGGTGACAATGCTCCCAATGCTGAGCACCCGATATGCATCTACAATAAGACAATTGGAGTTGTCAAGGGTGTGCATCCCAATAAAAGATTCCCATAAATCAAATCAAACATTCATCCCTGCCCGGAAAACTGTCATCAAACCAACAGAAAGAAAAGAAGTTACATGAATATGCTAACTGAGCAAAAGAGACAGAATGAGAAAAACCCCTGCCTTAGTAGAAAAAACTGTATAAAACAGACCCCACAAGAAGCCGGATTTGTGAACAGGGGGAGGTCTGGAGCGATGGAGTCCGTGTTATAAACGCAACAGCAAAAATTGGATTAACAAAGAAACAATTTATTAATAAAACAATCCCAATCACCGATAAAAAGAAAAAACCACAAAAGGATTCACAGCGCAGCGTTGGGTGGAAGAGAAGACCGCACTCAAAAGCACGATTTTCCCAAATCCACACGGAGCAGGTCGCAGCTTGGGGTTTTATAGGGGTTTTCATGTCCCGAGGCGGAACAGGTGCCCAGGATAGTCCAAATAGTCCAAATAATTTTCGGATGGGCTTCCCGGATTTGTCGGACTCTGCAGACCGTATTCCGGGAAGGTCCTTTCACATGCGGATGGAGCTCGCTGGCCCATGTTTATTTCAATGTGTATTCCTCGGTGGAGAATTCTCTTTTTTGTTCAGAGAGGAATTTCACTGTCTGGGTGCGATGTCGATTCTTATCTGGGTTGGCTATTGTCTTTGTTTCTCATAATGGTCCTTGTCCTCTTCTCTTTGTCTCAGGACTGAGGACGGTGGAAACCTGGCGGGGGAATAGTTTCTACGGACCATACCTTTTTCATATTTTATATTAACACCAATCTAACATATTTTGCTATATTCTTTTATCACGAGTTTTTACCCAATGTCACATTTATCACAGTCCAGACCTGGGTTCACCCAGCACCGACCCTGGGCTCGATGCTGTCTCCTTTGATTGTGGCTTTTCAACACTGATATGGTAGCGCAATAAAATCCATTTTTAATTATCAATTTGGCTATGATGTTTAGAACAAAAGTAGCACGTAAGGGAAAGCATAAGATGGTCCAGTGAGGCATTAAAAATGAAGAAATGCTACAGAAGATTTGAGGGAAGGGCAGCCGGACATGTCTCAGGGGTGCAGTACAAAAACTAAGGCATCACAGGTTGAAACAATGGAAATACCTATTTTAGATGGAGGTTACTAGATTTCACCATGAAATACTTGAAAATTTTTCACTGTGAAAAGATTACCAAGAGAGATTTTGGGAGCTCTATCCTTGGAGAGTTTCCAAATTCAGCTGGAGGAGATCCTTAGTGATCTACTCTTAATTGGCAGTTAATGTTCTGGACAGGGGGTTGCTTCAGGTGATCTGGTCCTGGCCAGCCTGAGTGACTCAATTTCCCTGCAGGAACCATCCCTATTCAGCAAATCTTCACTGCAACTTAGCCCGGGGCAAGCCTAGTCCTGATGTGCAGATGAATTTAGGATTAGTTTGCAAATAGTTCTGAGGATCTGGGACATCATTCTTATTTATGTTACTTTACTTTCCATTTCTGAAAAGAAGCTTAAGAGAAGGAAGGTGCATATCCAGACCTCCCTGTTTTCCACAGGAAAAGAATAGCATATCCCAACCTCTATGTCCTAACTGCTAGGCTCAGATTTTCTTTAAGTTGATAACATTTAACAAAAGCAAACTGCTCAGTGATGGTGTGGTTAGGAGGCACTCACAACTTCTCAGTGCCCTTTCTTGCCTGCACACCCTTGGGCAGCTGAAAGCCAGCTCGATTTTTGTCTTTCAGAGTCCTGTCTGTTGAACAAGCCTCATGCAAGTTGATTCAGGAGGATTAAAGGACAAAAATTGAGAGGGCAGGAAAATCTCCAATATAATTAAGAAGCACATTTTTTAGTTCCTGCTGTTCTTTCTTATTACTTTTTTTTTCAGTACATTCACTTAGCTTGCTGCTCTAATTTTGACACTTTTAATTTACCCATTAGCTGTGATTAAGATCATACTGCATTCATGGGGAGTGACTTTGCTTGCCAAGAAGCTTTTCTGAGATACTGCAGCTCTAACAAGGAGACACACCTCACTGTAGTCAAGTTTAATCTTCCCTAAAATGTTCATTTGGAAAAACCTGCGTGTTTAATTCCAGCTCTTTCTTTGTTAATTAAATGGTAGTTGTTATTTGTCTATACACGTGCAATATAATTATTTAATTACTAGGAACAGAATGCATTAAAAGGCTTGTAGTAGGACAACCCAGGAGGGCAGATTTGATGATCAGTTTCCTGTGTAGTTCTTGCTTTTATTGTAAAAAAAATTTACGCACTGTTTGATAAGCATGTGAAACAAAGCATTTATGAGAGTGTTGAGTTTTTCACAGGGTAAAAAGAAGAGTAATAATGGGTTAAAAATGATCCTCTCTCTGGTGACCAGTGATAGGACATAAGGAAATGGAATGAAGCCACATCAGGGTAAATTCAGATTGAAAATTAAGAAAAGGTTCTTCACTGAGAGGTTGGTCAGTCACTGGAATAAGCTCCCCACAGGAGGAGAGTCATGGTGGTCATGATACCAACCTGTCAGTTCAAGGAGTTTTTGGGCAATGCTTTTAGTGACATGGCTTTATTTCAGCTAGTTCCAAGGTGATCCATATGGATCCTTTCCAGTTTGAGGTATTCAGTGATTATATGGTAAAACAATATAGACAGGTGGATGGATGGATAGATAATACAAAAGCATACCAGGAAGAACCTTGAAAAGGGAATACATCAAACATATATGGAACAAACAATTTATTCACAGTATGATTAAACACAGAATCAGAGTATGTCGAGTTGGAAGGTACCAACAAGGATCATGGAGTCCAACTCCTGGCCCTGCACAGAACCATCAAAAAGAGTTTTAACAGTCTCCAGACTATCAAATGAACAACAAAGAACCTCATTAATAACATTGTCACAGCTGTCACACAAGGACCTCATTTCCCTCTGTCCCTTTCCTCTTGTGCCATGTTCTCTGTGTCCCCCAGATGTGTATCCTATTGTTGGCAGCCTCAGCTTGCCCCAGTAGAGCAGAAGAGGGACTGTAAGAAGCCTTGTGTCCCCTCGAGGTCTTCACCAGCAGCTGTTTGATGTTTTTGCCTCTTCAACTTCGAGTCTGGATTTGTTTTTATATGTTTCTCATCATAATTTGCTCCCTTTTCTTTAGTCTCCTGCTCAAGTTTGGAAGCTGTGCTCTTGGTGTGAACTAACATAAAGGGCTATTCTTTTTCTGCAGGAACCAGCAGACTTGGTTAGACTGGTACCACATATTATTAGACTTGCAGAATTTAAGATAAAACAGACTAGGGAATTATCACTCAACAGCTGCTAAGACCTGCTAAATCCACCTGTGGCCAAGGCAAACCCAGGCAACTGCAGAGACTGTGCACTACCAAATTAATTAACAAGTATGTTTTATTATTTTTATGGCAAGAACTGTGTTTTCTCTGCTATAAGGGAGGGGAGAGTGGTTTTACGGGTGGCAATATGTTCTTGTTCAGTGAAGGCTCATTCATTACTCCTTATGGAGAAAGGAGAACATGAATACAGTTCTCTCAGAGCAGAATATTACAGATGTGTACATGTGATAGCACAAGCTGCACTACCTCAGCACAACAGGCACCTGAGAGGTCATATGTGATATTCTCAGTGCCACAAAATGCCTTCACCAACTTCAGTGGATCTAGCGAAGGAGGGTAAAAAAAGAGTGTGATCTTTATTACAGAGACTTTAAATTCTTAATTAGGCTGCTTTCTGAACTTGAAATAGTTTGTTTTCCTATTATTGTCACTGCTCACAGCTTGTGTGCTCTGAGTGGGAAGAAAGAATACAGAATTGTCTGAGCTCTTGTAATAATCCAGAATAGCCAAATGTATTATGGCACTTGCTGTCTCTTGGACAAAAAATTTGGTGATCATTTACATGGGACTGTGACTGTGGTGAAAACTGCCCTGATTGGATAAAAGTATTTCTTAAACTGCTGGTGACAGACAGTACTGTGACATGGGGGTGCTCTTTGCTGCTATCTCTGCTTTGCCTTGGCAAGTGCTGCTATGTCCTGAGGCTAAGGAAGGCCCCCTGCTTCTTCTGAAATTGAGAGTCATTCCCTGTTGCTTTTTTACAAGATCTTGTGTCATTATAGTCACAAACATGATCCTTGAGATCATGTGTCTGTTTGTTATCTACATATATTGATTATGTCCTAAACTCACAGTCATGATTTTTATCTGATTTGGGGAGCTTGAACTCACATCTGCTATCAAATAGCACTTTCAAGATACACTAATGGGTTTTCTTCTGGCACCAAGGACACATTCAAAAGCCCATTTTCTAGCTGAACTTCAGCTGCCTGTTGTCTTCGGAATGCAAATGCCCTCCTCTGCTGTTTCTGCTTGTCTGTTTTGGGGAGGGGACCAGGAAATAACTGAACATTTTGTACATTATAGAGGTCTTCCATCAAATACAAAAAAACTTTAGCAAGGCTTTCTAGCTATATGTTTGTTATATTCAGTACTGAAAATGATTCTTATCTCCTGTGTTATGTATTTATACACATAATTTATACACATTCAACATTCACATAATTATGTGAATGTTGAATGAAAGTATATAATGTGTGCAAGGCAAATCAGATGAGTATGAAAGTTAGAGTTACCTTCAATCCTATTTCTCTGCTACTCTATGTCTTTGCCTTCCTCTCCAGTGTAATTTCTATATTCTTTGCAAAAACATGAATTTTTCAATATACTGCACAAAGATCAGATTCATGCTGTTTTATCAAAGTATTTGGTGGTAAATATTTCTGTCATTTGAAGTAATTTCTTTATAAGTGTCTAGGTCAATTGCTGAGTTCAGGCTCTTAAACTAACAAAATGAGCACACAACAATTGTGCAAATTGTCCTGGTAGAACATGCTAATGTGCTTCCAGAAAGGGTGGCATGGGGATTTAAAATTAAGCCAAATTTATTCTTTGTTCTCCTCTGTCAAAAAGAGGAGCAAAAATGATGTGGGAAATGTGGCAGTTAAATTAGGAAAGAATAGTAGATAATGCATTTTTATACCTGGAGGCTGTAGTGCTGGATGAAGGGGAACGGTTTGAAGGAGGAAATAATGAGAGGAAATTATTAAGCGAAGTTTAGATTGGATATCAGGGAACTCATCGAGACAGTGAAATCTGTTACAACCTGGAATTATCTCCCAAAGGAAGATGCTGAAACTTAATTGCTTTGGACATTTTTAACAAGTCTTGTCAAGCTGCATGGAAGAAATGCAGAGAACAATCCTGGGCCTGCAGGGGGATACAGTAGGTGACGTGCTTGGCCTTGCCACTTCTTATTCTGATTTTTTAACTGTCACCAGGAGTGACAGTGATTACTGTAGCAATTTTTATTGTGGGTAGAGGCCTGTTGTTTATGTGGTATTTTTGCTCCAATCCAAACTTACCTTCAGGTGTGGAAGTAGGAATAAACTTAGGCTTTGTTTGGGGTCATAATAGTATGACCAGCACTTAGTTCACTTGGATAGCAAAACTTCTCTTAGGTTCTGACCACAGGGAGAAATTTTCTTCAAATTGCACATAATGGAATATGGTTGGGTGCAAGGTGTAAGTCTCTGCTGCTTGCTTGTGAGACAAGCTGGAGGCTTGGGAGAGGAGGAGGTGGAGGGGAGGATGTGCTCATTTGCCCTGAGGTCCAGTTGGAAGCCTGACCCCAAGTGTTTTATAGCTTTTTCCTTTGCAACAGGCAACATTAGAGCAGGAAGCCAATACATAACAACTCTTGTATGGGATGGTTTAATGAAATTAATAAACAATAGCTGTTAAAGTTTAATTATGCCCTCCTCCTATACCAATCCAGAAAGATATTCAGGATATAGGGCTGTAAACACTATGAGAGTAGGAGAACTGCATAATTAAAGACTTTCATATTAGTTGCAGTGAGAATTTTTGCACGCTCACATTTAAATCCTATTAACTGAAATAAAGAGTAAACTCATTTGTATTAATGTATGCCACTGTGCAGACACATGAACGTGCCAGACAACAGGTATTAAGAACATTGCAATTTCTTGTGGAAATATATGGCATAAACGTCCAAAAAGTCAAAGAACAGGGACCCAAAACCGAGAGGAAAACAGTTGTTTTTCCAGGAAAGGAGCCCAATGGAATTTCAGTAATGAACAATCCTGATTTTCAATGCGTCTGTGACTAGAGCTCATTTCTTCTTTAGCCTGTATATTTCTTTGACTAAAAGGTCAGTGTTTCCTCTGTTTCCTGGTGAAGACTGAATTTTTGATGAAAACACATCTGAAAAAGTGAGGGAAAGAGGAGGGAGCAGGGGTCAAATAGTGAAATATCACAAACCACCAGGAGCAAGGTGCTCCAGTGTGTAATTCACCTGCAGATAGGATGGACAGGCAAACTGAAATGTGTTTGTACTCACTGCCCTCTGTTCTTGAAACATTTCACTGGTGCAATTCTGCCTGTAGTGCTCTTTTGTGTTCACCCATCACTGTTCTAGGCAGTGTGGTGGCCTGGGAGGTGCCTGGCAGATGTGTAACATCCTCCTGTTGGGTAGAGCCAGAGGCTGCTGTGACTTGTCCTCCCAGCATGTGCTGCAAAGTGAAGAGCTTGTTTGCACACTTCTGCTGAAGGACTGCCCACAATATTCCATAGCAAGATGGATTTATCTGTCATCTCATGCTCTGGTCACTGCCATCTGTTTGGCAGATTCATCTGCAGTCCTTGTTCCTACAGTTACCATGAGAGGTCTTTGGATCAGGGGCCACAATTTTATTATGTGTTTGTAAATCATCTTGCAGGATGGGTGTCTAGTTCCATTTTGGGACCAAGAGAGTCTGCATTTCCAGGCATGCCTGTTATTGTTATCCACTGCATACCAAACCCTTTTCTCACTCTGTGCAGTGGGAAAAATGTTTCTCCTTGTCTTACATGAGAGCAGGGTTTACTCCAGTCCTGCCTGTATTTTCACCAGATGTACTACTGCAGTTTTACCCTTTTGATGTGATGCAGTTACAATGTTCAACTGTTTGTTGAGTTAAACATCTGTTGTAAATACCTACACACTAACCTGTGGAAAAATTTAGATGTGTCATGGGTCAGATAGATTTCAAAGAGCTCGTAGAAATAGTGACAGAAGGGTGGCAGTGGGTGATAATACATTGAGTAAATTACAACAATCAATTTTAATTAAAAGAGACTAAGATAAATCTTCAGAGGGATAAAATGTTACTCAGAAAATGTGCTAATAAATGTAAATATCTTGCTGTGCTCCTGCCTTTGCTTTTGGAGAGGGTGAAGTGGGTGACACACTTCAAAGATTCTGCATCAGTTCAGCTGCATTATTAGAGATGTGCTTAGCAAAGAAATATTGATCCTAACAGCACAGTGAATTTAAGATAAGATCTGGCAGTATTAACAAGAATAAACGTTGATGGTCTCTTCCATCTTAGAAAATAGCATCTCAGGATATTAAAAAGATAAGATAAATATACATTTCAACATGTGAAAAATCCAGATGTAGTCTGTGAAATAGAGGTTTTTGGCGTGGTGGTTGTTTGTTTATTTATTTATTTATTTATTTAAATCCCAATCTACAAATTACTCAATTCAAGCAAATTAGTTCGGATTTTCAGGGTGTGGCTTTTATTTTGTATCTGCGGAGCATTTTTCCTTAGTTAACAAACAAACATAGTTGCAGATTACACAAGGAAAAATTTTATTAAGATTCAACCACAACTGCGCAACCATGGGAAAGTTACTTAAATATATATATATATATTATATTTAAATGTATGTACTTCTTATGCAACCACTTAAAACCAGACACAGATTTGGGGCATGAAGGTCTCACCTTCTGAAATGGCATGAGCTCCAGGGGAGGCCTTACCAACACTGAGGTAAGAATATCACCACTGCCCTTGTCTTCTACACTGCTATCACTACAGAGCAATTATTGATGTTCTATTTTTCTTTTTCATCATGGGCTGTGTTGACTTGAATCTTTGAAAATGAGGATTTGTTTCCAATCTGGAATAGCAGCTCACTCCTGTGACTGTGCCTGGGTCCTCAGTTGTGTCCCTGCTGAAAGCAGGGCACGTCTGGCCTGCTGTTCCCATGGGACTCTCTGCCAACACCTTTTCAGACCTCATGGGGGTTTGGAACCAGATGATCTTCAAGGTCCATTCCAATCCAGGCCATTCTATGATTCTGTGATTAGAGGTGCTTCTTATCTGGCCACAAAAATGTGATATTCAATAGTTTTGAGAGCTGTCCTAGTGAAATTGCCAGAAAGAGCTGTGCATCATTTGGCTTTTATCAGGTTTCTGTTATTATTAGAATTGTTATTAGAATTGTCTTAACTGAGAAGCCGAACACTTGCATTCTGGAAACCTTCTCAGCAAGAGAAAGTAGAAGCAAGGTCTCATAAACAAACAGACAAACAATAATGTTTTATTGACTACTTTGAACTGAAGGGGAACTTTATATTGCATGCTGACTCCTGCTGAAATATGGATCCTTTGGAAGGTTTGAAACAAGAGGTAGTCTCTAAATAGCAAAGGCTATTTATTGCTCAGAGTCTGTGGTCAGCTGAGACAAAAGCAGAGGTCAGATTAATGACATCAGACATAGTGGTAAACGGTTTCGATTCCATGGAAAACTTCCTAAGAAATGATTCAACAGAGGAACAGGGGATCTGAGGAAATTCAAACTTTAATTCTAAAGACCAGCTTCTTAAAATATATGTTCATTGGGGTGCCTAAGAGAAACTAAGTAGTATAATTTTTCATTTGTCTGTCTGATAGCTTAAGGAAAACCTTAATTAGCATGTATCTATCTAAGACATTAATACATGTTTTTTTCCTTGTGTCGGAAAATCACAATTAGCCATTCTTTCCTCCAAAATGTGCAAGAACTCTCTTTTAAAGATAGAAAAGTAATGTACCTAGCTCCTAATAATTATGAAGATTTTAAGGCTACAGTAATTGAATATTTTGGGAAGTCATTACTCTTGTAACTGACTTACACTTATGGTGATATTGCCCCAAGAACTAAGTATTGCAAACATATAATTTATTGTGTGAGATATAAAAAAGAGACGTTTTTCAAGTGTTTGCTTTTAACTTTACTCTTCTTGGCTTTTATTTTGTGTGATATATAATTAATTATACCGTTGAATCTCCAGAGGCCAAATACTGTGTCTGTGGATTTAGCGATGAGACATAAACTTCCAAATTACACTTTATGACCCAGTGTCCAAAGCTAATTTTAGCCTGTCTGCAGCTGCAGTAAGCAGTTTGAGTAGCTGCTGGTTGATGCAAGTCAGAGTTTCCTGATAAACTGGTGGCATCAGGGCCTGCACTTCAATGCCCTGTTTCCAAACCATCTTCTGATACGTCTACATGTCATGGTTACTTGCTGTGGAATGCAGAGAGAAAAAAACGGATTGGTGGCTGAGATGCTGACAGCATTAATGTGATGATTTAGTCAGTCAGCTGGGTTTAGGGCAGAAAACTCTCTTGCCCCAATTTCATTGTTGGGGGAGTAAAAATAGAACGTCCAAATGGGACTGGGAAGCTCATGCTGCTTGATTGGAATTTTCACAGACAACAGACTCTGATGCAATGATATAATCTGAATTTGTGGAAGAAATAAAAGGTGGGAGCTGAGAATATTAATATATGTGTATCTTTTTTTCTCTGTAATTGAAGAACTAGTGAAGCAGCATCCCCAAGAGGCCCTTTTGGAATTCCATTTGTATTGCAAGGGAACCTGAGAGTCTCTGGCAATTATTGCTGATGTCCAGTTGATCACCCAACCTGGTACTCTGCTTTTAAATCTCCCCTATAGTAAACCTGCTTCAGGCTGATCTGAAGAATACAAGGTTATTTCCTCTCTTCTGAGAGGGGAAAGCTCATGGACACAGGTTATGGTACTCAGATAATCTGAGTTGTTATGCCTGAAAATTGTGATTTACTAAACATTTCCTAGCAACATCTCATGAAACTGAGGCTACCAGGTGTCAAGTTGAGCTTTCTTCACTGAGAATATTTTATTATTTGCAGTTGATTAACTGGCTTGCAACACTTACTTTGTGATGAACATAGGTACCCAAGTCTTCACTAAATTATGCTCTAAAGACAAAAAATTATACAAATACTGTGAAGTTCTGTGAAGATCAGTTAAGTTGTTAAATATTGGGGATATCTTTTGATTTTGTACAGACGGTCAATATGCTCTCAACTGCTGAAATGACAACCTATATACAGACTTAGATGCCTGGTTGTGGAGAGTTGCCCTTCATTTTTAAAATGAGATGGGGGTAGTAAGAGAGGCATGAGGTTGTAGAAGAAATGATGACTCATGATATTTTGGATTTCTCCTGAAGCTAATTTCAGGACATAGCTATTTCTAAAAGAAAATGGACATCCCACTGTGTGTTAAGATGTCTTTTAGGGAAGCCTGATGTTCAAGCTGGTAGTACCAAGCTGGTACTATCTTATTGGAAAAATGGTTATTGTGTATGCAATTTTCAACATACTGTTGGTTCTGGAGTGTTCCCATGTGATTTATCTTGGTCATCCCTAGCTGACTTTTCTGCCTTTACAACGTCTCCATCTTTTATAATTCATCTTTTTTTCCTATTATTTGGTATATTACCTATTTAATTTTGCATCTTTCAAGTATCTCTTCCCCGCCTGCCTTGCTGTTTGTGCAGAGTGGAAGAGTGTTTTCCAGCCACCTTGAGCATGGGGTTAACTCACGGGATAGCTTCTTGCTTTTCTGTTGCAACACAGGAATAATCAGTGTTCCTGTCTCTGGCAGTCTGGCAGAATGACTCACAAGCAGAGGAAACATATTTCCAAAGCTGTATCATGTGTGGAAGAGCTGATTCTAAATGCTGGGGTGTTTCATTCTCCAGTTTATGGACTTCCAGTCTGATTTGTATGAGATTTGTGTTCTCTAAAGGAGATTGCAGCACAAACCAAAAAACAGTAGCCCATGGTAAACACTGAAAAGAGTGGGAATATTTCCATTACCTTTGCTAGGCATTGAATTTGGTCTTGGTAACCATGTAAACTAGGAATTAGAAGCTTTTAGCAGTAGCTCTTCTATAACTGCACTAAAAATTACCTGAGACTAAGCAATTCTGCATCTATGTATTTACTCACTCAGAAAAGAAATGATGAATCAAAATTTTCTACCCAAACACAGAATGGATTTATAAAATTAGAGATTGATGAATCACCTACGTTAGAGACACATCTTACACATTTTTAAAAAATATCTCCAGGGATGATGACTGCCTCTTCCCTGGTCAGCCCAATTCAATGCTTGACAATCCTTTCTGTGAAAACCTTCCACCCTCCAGCAAATCAATATTGTCACCCAGCTTGGTGCTGTCTGTGACCTTGCTGAAGTTGTCCTTCATTCCCTCATCCAGGTAATTAATAAAAATATTAAACATTACTGGTCCTAATACTAAACCCTGAGGAGCCCCTCTAATGACTGGCCACCAGCTGGATTAAATTCCACTCATCACCACTCTCTGGGCCTGGCTGTCCATTCATTTTTTTACCCAAATAATTCTATCTTTTGAAATCCAAGAATCATTTGTAGAAAAGATTGTGTAGGAATACACAGGAATATCCCAATGTAAATACTTATTCACTGCAGCCAATATGGAAATGAATGTGCACATTGCTGCCCTAATTTTTATTTTTCATAAGATTAATTATGTTTTTAGTTTCTCATCACAGCTCCGCATTTCTATGCATAGCTTAAAGTATTAAACACTCCAAATCCCATTGCTGTTTTTGTAATGCATCCTTTTCACTGTTTGCTGACATCATGGCAGCCAAAGCTCTGTCTTTCTGCTGTGTTCTTTTGCAGAATTTCCTGTCAAACAATGAGAAGATCCTTATTTCAAAAATGCTGTCTGTTGCACATAGTGACAGCCCTTGGCGGTGAAACCCAAAGTAACTTCATTTTAGAGATGAGAGAGGCCTAATATTTCAATGACATCTGATTTCTACTGAAGGCCAACAAGAGACAAACTATCTCCCCCATTCAAAATCTTCTTGTTGGCCTTTTGTTCCGGGTATGTGTCCTCTGGAAACACTAAGAGCACACGACAACCATGCACATGTGACAGACAGAAAATTGTGTTTTACAGAGATAAGATCAGAATCACAAAATTGCAAAATATTTTGAGTCAAAGGGACCTACAAGGATCATTGTGTCCAGTGAGGTTAAAATTAAAATGACAAACGTATTTGCCTCATTTAAAAAACCTGAGCAAAACTCAGGTTCAGGAATATGCGAAGGTGTGTGGGAAACAAAAAAGTGTCCAAAAGAGGGCAATGAAGATGGTGAAGGGCCTTGAGGGGAAGCTGTGTGAGGAGTGCTGAACAGTCACTTGGTCTGTTCAACCTGGAGAAGAAGAGACTGAGGAGACCTCACTGCAGATACAACTTCCTTGTGAGGGGGAGAGGAGGGGCAGACAGTGATCTCTTCTCTGTGGTGACCAGTGCCAGGACCTGAGAGAACAGCCTGAAGCTGAATCAGGGGAGATTTAGGTTGGATATTAAGAAAAGGTTCTTCACCTATAAGGTGGCTGGGCACTGGAACAGGCTCGCCAGGGCAGTGGTCACAGCACCAAGCCTAATTGAGCTGAAGAGGTTTTTGGAAAAGCTCTCAGGCACATGGAGTGACTCATGGGGATGGTCCTGTGCAGGGCCAAGAGTGGGACTCTTATCATTCATATGGGTCCCTTCCAACTCAGAATATTCTGTGATTCGGTGAAATTGTTTCCAAGTAAGAATAACTGCTGGCAGGAGAGAGGGGGGCAAAATAAACTGTAGGGGAAGGCGGATCTTGCTAGTTGCACCAAGCTGGAGCTTCAATTACCCATAGCTGTATGAGTTTCTTAGGCTTTGCCTCTCTCCTCCTGTGACACTGATTTAATGTAAACCTCCCCCTCGCCCCCTCCCCCACTTTATTGTACCTTTATTGTAATTGTGGAAGTTAGGGGACCATTTCTGGGGGCTTGACTAGATGATCTTCAGAGGTTTCTTCCAGGCCAAACTTATGTGATTCTATGAAGCTGACTGACACCTTGTCCATTTGTACCTTTCTAGATAAGGGGTCTCTGATAAAAGTCTGTCCTTTATTCTCTCACAGCTGAGCTGTGTTTCTATAACCTGCAAGACCCCCAAAATGTGTTTTTGTGATGCTCACTCAAATCTGTCACTGGCACTAAGTTGTTCATTTTGCAGTTTAGGGAGCTGGTACTGTTGTGCTGTACAGTTGGACGCTGCTGTTGTGTATCCCAGAGCTTGAGTTAAAATTGACTCAATTGCAGCTTAATAGGTGTTGAGCAGACTGTATAAATGCAAGTCATTACTGCCTAAATGTTGTGGAGCATTATGGTGAGCAAAGACAAGTGTCAAATCAACCCTTTTATCCCAAGACAGAATAATTCCCTCCTTTAATCCTGAAACAAATGCAATTTGTGAAAAGTCAGACATGAAAGAGACATGTGCTTCAATAGGCTTTATAAACCAGTATTGGGGTAAATGTGATATCCAGAGAGACATGTCATGCCTGTGGGTTAGAAAAAAATTTGTAAATAATTAGTGGGGTAAAGCTCTGACAAATAAATGATAGGTGCTTAATCTGAGATCAACCTTTGCCTTTGTGGATTGTGATTAGACTATCAGTGCCATATCCATGATACTCTTTTGTTTTTGATTTAATATTACTCCACTTTTATCCCCTATCCAGTGTTAAGATAAACAAAGCTTGTGTCTGGAAAAAGAAACCCCTCCTGACATTAAATACATTCCAGGCACACTTTTCATTTCTCTTCCAGCATCTGATTGAATGGAGGTATTTGTAACAGGAATTTTAAGGGATACATGCTTATTTTGACATCTAGTGTTAAATGCCTTCAATATGTAGCATAGCATTCAAGTCCAATTTGCGTATGCTACTGGGTTTGACTTTGAGATTAAAGACAATATTCCAGTAAAGACTGAAAGCTCACACAATAATAGCTTTTTCTCTAGGTGTCTCATAGGTATTGCATAGCCTTTCTTTTTATAGGAAATATAGAGGTAGATGCTATCCCTAATAGTGCTAAAAAGCCTTGCTTAGTGTCTCTCTGTGGGCTAAATTCAAGTCCCATTAAGATCAATTAGAAGGTTCTTCCTTTCTGCAAGGAAAGCAGAGCAGGCCTTATATCTTTGGACTGCACTGGTTGGAAATGTCTTCATCACCCAAAGCATCTTAGTCATCAGTTTGGGAGAAAATGGTGCTGACAGAAGTGGGATTGTTTGGATATTCACATAAATGCTACCTTAAAGTAACTCATGAAGGTGTGCTTAAGTTGCACATTTTAGACTATTGTTAATTGAGAGAGTGTTGAGGTGCTTTTAAAAGTTTGGGATTTTTTAGGAAGTTTAGAAGAGACATAGCATTAATAATAGTAAATCCGCCTTGTAGAAATGCGCAGCTGCTGTGTCAAAGGTCTTTTGTAGCATTAGGACTGTTGTGAGTATAAAAAGACTTGTGTGGTTTTGTACTCTGTTTTTTTCTGCCTGAGCAAGGTTCTGCCATCCTGTATTTTTCATCAATCATAATTGTCTAATTAATGTATTTTTTTTTCCATGCCTGGAAAATACTGCAGGCAATCTGAATAAACGTCAGTGAGCAATATCAGTATATATTGACAGTATACACTAGGGGTCAGCTTCAATATAAAGGTAATTGCAGTTAGTTTTGGCAGTTTTTGTAGCAAAATTTTGTAGAAAATTTGTCATTTGGTTAACTGCAGTGGAGGTGCTACCTATATCAGTCTATCTATTTATCTGTCTAACCTATCTATCTCTAGGTGCCTGTAAGCCCAGAATGAGGGATGCCTGGGAGCAGACTCAGAGGTGGAATTGTGACTGAGTGTATGACCATCAGGGATAGAAAGATTTCTGTGAAATTAATTCTCCATAGATTTACAGCCACCTTGACTTTTATTAACTCATGGCTTGGCTCCTGCCTGATGATTTACCTTGCTGTGTCACTGGGCCTGATGTAATTCTCTGTCTTTTTAGCTCAAGTCTGGACTGACTGAGATGCTCCAACCCCAGGGAAGGTGGTGCCTGAGTTGGCATTTCACTGCTCCCTGTCCTGTCCCTTGTGACACCCAGGCTTGCTGAGTGGATTGTTTCTGCCAAGACCAGCAGGTTTTCTTTCTCCCTTCATGCTTGTAGAGTCCATGGCTCTGCTGTAGCAGTGGAATACATGGGCAACTGTTTTATCTCACACGTGACCCATGCAGGATATTCAAATTCAGGAAATAATCACATCATTTATTTTTCATAGAGCAATTCCCTTTTAAATTATGTAGAAATGCAATGGACAGCCTTGTAATTTGTTTATAAAAATAGATTTCCTTCATACATCTAGTTTTATTGTTGTCATTTGGAAAGAGAGAAAAATAAATGTATATTCAGATAGATACAGGTGCAAATGGTCCATGAACAACAAAGGCAGATCTTAAACAGCTCTAGAATTGCAAGCCATATTAATGCTTTCTAATATGTGCACGTATTAGAAATATGTGTTCACTTTTCTGCTGACATATCTTCCCAGAGGAAATAAACACATTTTCCCAGTTTGGCCATAGCACTCATGCCCTAGCTTTTATTTCATAGCAATGGAGCAAAATGCCACATAAGGGTTTGCCTGATAAACAGAGATGTGTCTTTCCTTATCTAGCTATTATGAAGCAGCCATCAAAATTAAGATAGGAGTGAAAGGAAATAAAATCAATGGTAATGAAGCAAATATTTTGATATGCATTAGCCTTTTACTAAATGACAGTGGTGTTAGGTCATAGCAAAATAGTAATTTGTTCTGGACTTACAATTTTAAAAATCCTGTTCTATTAACAAGCTATTCCATCTTTACTTCTCTGTGGAAGAGATAACAACTCTATGAGGTGTTATGGATGCCTATCTACATTTAAAATTTGTGAATTCCACTGGCTCAAACACTGTCCCAAAGCCCAGGAGCCTGGGTTCTATTCCTGTTTCCAATGCTGACCTTAGAGGGATCTGACACAAATTACTTCCTCTGAGGTTTGATACGCAATTTAGATACAAAGAGATGGGAGGTGGTGTTTTTTAAAGCCCAGGAAAATACCAATGAATCAGAGGTGGTTTCATTAATAAATCTGATAATGGCAAAAATTTTTGTCATAAAAAAGTTTTGTTATAATCTCTTAAGTTTAATAGTACCAGTCTTTGAACACTCTAAAAGTCTATGTATGTCTCTTTTGAGGCAATACATGAGTAAGGAAACAACAAAAACTCCTCTCAGTCAACTGAGAGGTGCAAGCAATTTTAATAGCTCTTTATCAAGCAGACCTACCTAAAACTCACACATGTATGCCAGGTATTATTGGGAACAAGAGGAAAATAATGCTTTGGAGTCAATAGTGCTCACTTTGCTTTTGTATTATACAGATCTGTTCAGACTTTGAGATATCATTTTAGAATTTCTGTGTCTTGTTGAAAATCCACATAGGATGCATAAATCTGTAGTCTGTAGCTGTAGCCCCTTAGGGTTTAGGGCTAAAACACATTAGCTGCTAGGAAGGAAAGTGAACTTTGCTGTCAGATATCACTTGTCTTGTCCAGTCTCTTGAAAGCCTTGGGGTCTATGAGCCAGGATTCCAGTGTTTGTGGTCATGGTAAAAGCAGTGAGAGAATCAAATGACAAAATGCTTAGGCTGGAACATAATTTAAAGGACAATACTTGCAAAATGAAAAGCTTAACAGAACCCAGAGTAAGAAGGAAGCTAAAGATATTGAGGCTTGTTACAGAGTAATGCTTATTGCAAATTCAGCCTTAAATGATCTGTGAATTCTGTTTATGAATCTAGAAATGTATTTAATCTTAGAGATACAGAAAACAAACAAACCACAATGGTAGGTTATCTGTAGTGGTTGGAGAGGAAATGAAATGAAACTACATTTGTGGAGCTTCCTACTTTTGTTACTGTTTTTCATTGCAAGGATCTTTTCCATATGGAGACTCTCTTTAATAATGGTGCCCTATTTTTTGCCTCTGAAATAAAATGTAAGGTAAATGCAGTAGGTAGCTGTCTGCAAATTTATTTTTACCTCACAGTGTAGTTACTTTTTAATGAGAACTATAGAAATGGATTAACTGTGGTTCTTGCATCTATAATTTAGGCAGGACACATTTGCAAACAGACTGCCCATCAAGCTGAAGTCATCAGGAAATCCTTCTGTTTACAGTAACAGAAGAGAATATTGAAGCACTTCTCCCAGTACCAAGATTGTAATGCAGGGCCAAGGTTGTGTTGGAGGTGCTGAGAAGTTACATCATCCATGAAAAAACCAGTGTGTTGATGCTGCACACCCTCTATTCACTATGAAGAGAGTGTTTCTTTTGGACGCTGTGAGCAGGATGGAGCAATGTTGTTTTGCCTTATACACTACATTAAAGGCTGATTTGATAGTTTGGTATTTGTCTCAATAGACATTTTTTTTTTGTATGACTTGATATGATTTGTAATGTTTTTCAAGTTATGAATTATAATTCTGTCTATGGTGGAAAGTTGACATCTGAAATCTCTGAATTAAGGTCTTGTTAGCATTCTAATGTGGCCTCTGTGGCAATCATGTGTTGTAGCATGCTTGAAAAGAGGCAGCTGTTGTAATTTTATGAACAAATACTGTATTTAGATTCTGTTTTCATCTGAGTTAGAGGGTAAGTATAGTTTCTTAAATGAAAGGATTGGCATAAAACATATAGTGCCAGTTCTGGAGGTTTTCCACTGCCAAAATACATGGGAACATGCAAGAAAATTATTCCTTTGCCCTAATGGTTTCTATTCAATCATTTATTTTATTGGGGTTATTTTGTGCGGCAGTAGTTGTAACCTATTGTTCAGTTTTTCTCTTGGTTTTGCTTAATAACTGTGTGGAGTTGCATTAATACTACAAGCAAATGCAATGTCCTTCCTCTGGAAGGGAGGTGCCAAATTGCCAGCCAGAATAAAGAGGGTCATGCTGCACAAGAAGGTGACTCTTCTCTGTTCCAGCTGACTGGGAGGAAGAGTTTAGCACATTGTAGCATCAGGGTGCAAGGTGGGTTTTGATCTGCTTTATGGCTTATTGTATATAATATAATGGTGAATGCCGTTTACCCTAAAATGGCTTATTTGGATTTGACAAAAGAAAGCAAAAAAATGAAAATAGGTACTGTATAATAATGATAATTTGACTCATGGCATATGCTTTTTAGTTCAGTGGCTTTCTTGTATTGATTTTTCAGCTTGAACATTAATGAATTTAATTTTCAAGTAACATGCACCCTCTGGGATGTTCAGGCTTTCTGAATGTCATTGAATAAAGGTTGTGGGATGCTCA
Source organism: Sterrhoptilus dennistouni (assembly GCA_013397095.1). Classification (NCBI taxonomy): domain Eukaryota; kingdom Metazoa; phylum Chordata; class Aves; order Passeriformes; family Zosteropidae; genus Sterrhoptilus; species Sterrhoptilus dennistouni. The sequence goes on along the minus strand of VWZU01017023.1, from coordinate 602,539 downwards.
CATGATGTGTTTTTTTCTTGGCTGCTGATGGAGGTTCCAGCTGAGTTTTTGTTCTGCTGCACTGTTTCTGCTTCATGGTTGTTGTCTCTTTTGATTTTTTTGGCACATAATCTAATGGCTTGATAATTTTAATTAAAACATTTGATAAATATTCATACTAATTTGTATATGATTTGCAACATTTTCGCTAGTGATCAGCTACTGTGTTGGGTATTCTCACATGTGGGCTGAAAAGGAATGTTTTTTCATGGATTTGCAACCACAGCTTTCTGTGGTTTGGAGGTTTTTCTATCATCTGTACAATATTCTTTACAACTTTCAGTTCTTTTGAATCATTCACAATCAGCTCTCTTGTATTAGCTCTCAACAACCTCACCAGAAAACCATCAGGAGCTGGTTTCTTTACAGAACTGTATTTGATGGTATTTCACTCTGAGCTTGCATCCAATTTTGAACATTTGAGGGTATCCCCTAAGCTTTCCCCCCAGATAATGATGACTAAATTTATATCTTGTTCTTCCCCAAAACAATGACATAACACTAAATTAGATTTAAGAGGAACACATATTTCTTTTGAGTATTTGATCCCATATTCAGTGGTATCTTAACTGGAGAGTAGCTACTCTGGTATGTCATGTACTTATTACTTGTACTGGCATCCCTCATTTAGGTAGTCTGAGGTACCAATTTGTGATTAAAACATTGTAAAGAAATACACAATATTCTTATGGTAGTGTTTTTATATTTCATTACAGTAGTGATTATGAAAATATGCTGCTGACACACTGTTTACAGTAACAAAATTAAAAAGTGAGAACTCCAAGTTTTATCTTGTCTGTGGCAGATGAATTTACAGAAACAAAACAATCTTTGAAGAATAATATGATCAGGAATTGTTACCCCTGCCCTTAGAGGGGCAACGCGTTGCGACATGGGAGCGGATCTTCACAGAGGACGGCAGGCAGCAGCTTGGTGAAACATGGAAGGCTCTTTTATTATCTGACTCCAAAGGCTTATATACATTTTGTACAGAGGGCCAAGATTGGCCCAAAGAGGTTACAACCTCCTGACTCCATTGGTCAATATGACCATCAGTCAAGTTCTCTCTCAGAGAACAAGTATGCAAAACATACAGATAAATTCTAAGAATACAATATTGTTTACATGAAGTGGTGTGAGAAGCCGCTGCAAAGACTCAAACACTTGAAACTAAGAAATGCGGGGACGACAAGGAATATGGCCCATGTGTAATTATACATACACTCTGTATGAATGCAAATGCACTTAAGTGCTCCATGGAATATTGCTTGCAAGAGTTTATGTGCAAATCAGCTGTTTTCTGAGCAGTGAGAGACAAAAAAGGATGACTCTGTTCTTCTGAGAACTGCGTCACAGTGGGTGACACAGCAGGAGGTTAAATCTGTGCGTCACTAAGAGAAATCTCCATGCAGAAAGAGAAGACCCTGCTGTCAAATTCTGGAGTAGTTGTTGGGTTGGAAAACTGAGCCAGATGGGGGTTCAGCCTCTTCCCCCCCTCAGCAACCAGTGACAGGACAAGAGGACATATCTTAAGCTACACTAGGGTAGGCTGAGGTTGGACATTAAGAAGCAATTGTTCACAGAAAGAGTGACTGGGCATTGAAGTGGTCTGCCCAGGGAGGTGGAGGAGTCACCATACCTGGAGCTGTTTGAGGAAAGACTGGACATTGCACTTAGTGCCATGGTCTGCTTGACAAGGTGGTTGGTCACAGGTTGGGCTTGATCTCAGAAGTCTTTTCCAGCTTATCTGATCCTGTGATTTTGTGTGTCCTTATGATTGGCATCAATGCATAGATTGACTAAGCTTAAAGTTAAGTCATGCTAGTGCCAGTTTGCTGATATCTCTGTTTTCTCATAAAATAAGCTGGTCCTTCACCCACTCAATCATTTGGCACAGAGGCAAGGTTTAAGATTCGCTATCCTTCCTATCTACCTTCTGCCTGCAGCAGTGCCACAGAGCCCAAGGAGCTTACCAACATCCCTTAAAAGCAAGGAACTTAAATTTCAACTCCTCAAAAACTTCCTCACAATTCTGCTGTTGTGCCAGGGCCAGGGAATACCTTACTCTAGGGCTGCTCTGTGTGTGTGTGCATGACTATAAGTACCCCTGAATCTGGTATTACTTATATTCTAAAGCCATGAACTGGGAAAGATAAAGGATATTGCCAGGCCATATTTGCCACGAAATAGATATTTTTCTGTTTTCTGCTTGAAATATCTCAAAGTACCAAGATGGGCTGTTTTTTCAAGTGATTGCACTTTCTGTTATTATCACCCACAACTAAGTCATCAGATCATCAGCTTTTTTATTTATTTTTAAACTTTTATCTTTTCTGGCATTTATGATGAATAATGGCAAGCAAATCGTCCTCATTATCAGTCTCCTTGTCTCTTTGGCAACACTTTAGAAATATATTCCAGGACATGCTCTCTAAGTAGCAAATGCTTGTTTATTTCTGTGAATGTCACTTGATCGGCTTTTCAGACAGAAAACCAAGCTCATCTATCATTTGCAAATTGCAAGGTATTGAACTATATCCAGGGCCTAATTTGCAGAATCAAACCCCTCTACTAAGCAGCCAGCTGGGCCCAGGGATGTCAGTACCCTTCTATAAACTGGGCTTGATTAGCCCCACAGGTCAGTCTGAGAGGTAATTTTACTGATTAATGCTTGAACTCCTTAATTTCCAAATCAGTTTGGCACCTTTGGAAAAGGCACCCCAGTCAGTCAGAGCTGAGACATAGGCAGGCATACTGGGAATTCACATAGACAGCATATATTGCTCCAAGTGAATATATGGAGCCATCTGTTATTGAGTTAAATAAAAGCATCAAAACAACATGTCAGTAATGCTGTGTGATATCAACAATTCATCTGAGTCTTTTATTGTAATAAATCCTGTCCTAAAACTATGCAAGTTCTTAAATGTGAGCCCTTATGTTAACTGACAGCTAGGTTCCAACAGGTTTAAGTGGTTCAAATTAAATTACTGGACAGAAATATTCTCATGAAGAGAAAACACTTGAATTTGATAAGCCTATCCAATAGGAATTTTGTAAGGAACAGCCTTTTCTTCTGGCTGTGCCGTGTTTTCTGGGAAGAACATAATCTGCTGTGCAAGTGTGCTCCTCTCAGAGGCAATTTATAATTAATATAGTTGCTTAATGGCACATTTCCCTTGACCATAGCATGCCATGCTGCCCAAATATCCTCTTACATCCCAGTGCCCTGCTGAAAGGTCAGTGGCATTTGTCAAACAGGAGAGAGTAAAGATGCTTCCAACAAATATTTTGTCCAGCATCCCTAGAGCAGGTCAATAAGACCATCATGCCATCCTAAATCTCATCTCATGTTTGTGAAGTGGTAATGTATAGGTTTTTTACACTGTTCAAAGTGTGTCTTTTCGAGAGCTATACCTTTAAATTATATGGATTCTGAGAATTGCTTTAGACTGTAAACAACCCACCTGGGCTGGCAAGTTATTGGTAAATAATACCCATAACCTTCTGCTGCTATGCAAATTTTGTCCTGGCGTAAAGGTCATTTTTCTGGGAAAAACTGAGTTTGGGGTGGCATCCCTTTCAAAGACAAGTCGACTCAAATGAATTGAAAAAAATGAGTGAAAACTCCTTGTTAGAACTTGAGCACAGTTGTTGTTTTGTTTATAGAATAATCATGTTTCGATTTTCTCACCTCTCCTGTGCTTTGCTCTGTTGTAATTAAAAGGCTATTGAAAGAGCTTCATAAAGCTTTTTTTTCTGGTTAATTATTTATAGCTTTTGGATTATATGAAGCTATCTGCAAATTAAGTCGAGTTTAGTGGCCATTTTTGTGTCACATACATACACAAGCTGTCAAAAAGAAAAGAGAGAGAACAAACACAAAGATTAAAAAATCCAAGTAAAATGTAAAAAGAAAATATTTTTTTTAAAATTATGGGCATTAAAAAAAGAAAAAAAAATCATTGACCTCAAACAAATTACAAAGCAAATCAGTATAAACTATTTTATTTGAGTAAAATGCTCGGGGGAGGGAGAGAAGTAGAAGTATCAGGAGGCAAAAGCATTCCCATTTTCAGCTGACCAGAAGCTGTGACTTGACTTTCAAACCATAATTTACTTTACTAAATAAAGGGTAGTGTTTCAATAATTCCAAGCTCAAAAGTACTAGAAGGACTACTGGAAAGAAAAGGCTGGATGGTATTAATCTACTGTCTTGGAGGTGATATTTAAGATGTAAACCTGGAATAAAACACACTGTGGCATCTGTGGACACATAAACAGACGGCCCAATTAAAAGTGAGGTTTGGAAAGCACGATTTTGCTATGATTTGTTTGGGGCTTGGTTTACTACTCTTGGGATGGGGCTAAATCACCCTTAGTTTTGTTTTGCATGTTCACAGGACGGAACAAAGTGAATTTCAGCTGCTGTTGTGATATATGCACAAAGATATAGCTAAATCTGTTTGAGGGTCAGTGTTCTCTTTTTACAGCTCTTTAAAATGGACCGTATTATGTTTCTGAGACTTCATTCTTCATGTATGGTTTGGTTAATTGGCTTAAAGTCAAAAGGCAGTTCAATGCTCACCTCTGCAGCAGTGCAGAATGGCCAAAGTACTTCTAGGATTTCAATATATGCTCTTAAAGCATTTAAGTGCTTCAACTTTCTCATTTTTACATTAGAGGTAGGGGGAAACACGATTGTGCATCAGCCAGAAATGGTAGTTTTCTTATATTTCTCAGCTTATTGAAATAAATATGTAATAAAAGATCCATCACAATCGGCACTTTCCATTTATGTTTTCAAGCTAAAGGACTAGCTAAAATGCAAACATACTTTTGCTTATTCCATAAACTGAAATAATGGACTTGGTGTAATTTTACTTGTCAATAGTGTAACAGACAACAAAAGTATTTACTGTATTTTATTACCCTAAAGCTGTTGTCACTACTTTTCAAACCATGCACAAATCTAACCCTTGTCACAGCCTGCAAAGGGCTTATTTTCTTCTATTAGATTCTAAGCTTTCCTATAGTATTGTGAAAGCCATTTAACATCTGACCTTTTAGCCAGCAGACTGGAGAGCTGCCCTGCTGAGTTTGTGGAGAGGGCTTGATTGCTCTGCTGGGTAGTGCAGTATTTTGGATATGCAGATGTTACTGACTGAAGTGTATTATCCATCTTGAACTGCACTTAAATTTATGCTGAAGCTTTCCAGTTCTATTCCTTGAATAGGTCCCACAGTAATTGAATTCTCATATTGTGCACAAAAAGAAGTCATACCTTATGTGCAGAGCTGAGAACTCCAGTGATTTTAAGAATTGGCATGAGAAGGCTTTCAAATAAAAGGACGTCCAACACCTGCAGCAATATTCTAGCTTCAGGTTCTGCTGGTTTCATATAGAAATTGATTTCTATTACTGACCCAGGAATGACAGGACAGATGACAATGTGCTGAGCATTGTTATTGCACCTCCTGGAGATTTGCTGAAATTTTCAGTCCTTCATTTCTCTTACCTGCCAGAGCTGTCTTCCAGGGCTCAGCTCTTTTTGTGGAGTTAGTTAAGTTCCTGTGAGCACGGTGCTAAATGAAAGGAGGCTCTCAGAAGAAAGACGTGGGACCAAAGAGTCAGACAAGGTTACTTAGTATGAGAACAAAGTAAAGAAATATTTCTTCAGATGTCGGTTCAGACTATACCCGAGAAAGACCTTCAGCCTTAACACACTGAGCCTGGATAGTCTGGTGGACTTTCCCCATATGTTTTGCAATCACTTCTGTAGGGAAGGCAGGAATACTCAATTTACTATGAGTTTACTGGGGGGAAATTGCCACTGTGTCCTGGCAAAACTCAGACAATGATTGATTTTTCCCACAATAGGAAAGCGAGGCCTCAGGGACAGAGAGAGATTGAAGAATATGAGTTTACTAAAGTCGAGGTGAAATAACAAACATCCTTATGAAGCAACCAAGGTCCTTGCAGAGTAGTAACAGTTACAACTGAGTTCTGGCTAACAGCTTAAAGTTAACAGTGGCTTAAGCTGAGGTCTTGCTTTGTTGAATCCCATTCAGCTGAGGAGGACTGGTTGGGAGAATTTTGGTACTTCTGTTTTAGTTGAACAGCCATGGGAGTTTTCTGTCCCCTTTCACAGTGCAGTGATTGGCCCAAAAAGCAGCTGCCAATGAAGCAGCTGCTGTTGACTTAATGGGAATCTATACTGAGCTCACAAGAGCACACAGGTCAAGGTTAAGCAGTCACCATTACAGCAGAACCAGGGACTGATTAAAAATATTAAGAAGGTGGAAAGAAGAAAACCCCTTGCTTGACCATGAACCCTATTTTCTATGGACTATGTTTAATAGGAAAACCTATATAAAATCCTTGACTGTCTTGCTGTCAGATGCAGAGAGCCACAACTCCATGTGAAAGGCAGGCAAGGGCTGGAGTTGCTGAGGTCTTCTGTCTTTGTGTCTGACAAAAAGGGGTTTTACACAATGTGCTTGAAGATGTGATCTAGATTATTTGATTCTAATAATGGCTAAAAAGTTCTTCTCCATCTAACACATTGAAAAGGATGGGGTCCATCCTGAGTACTTACAGCAAGTCATGAAACCTTTACAACTAATTGCAATGTTTTCAAAAGGCTATAATTTTCTAACTGCTGTTGATGCTCAGTTACCATCCCTAGCATGTGCCCTTCCATCCATAGTTAGAAGACCATTTTATTCCCATGCATTTCTGTTACCAAGCTTCCAATCTTCGTTGGGGTTTTTAACTTTAACAAATATTACTCAAGGTGTGTTGCAGTCGTGCAGAATTAACCCTACAAAAGCAATCCTGTCATCAGGGAGCTCTCCTACCTCCTAAGGTCTGACTGGCAGAAACAAGTTTTCTGGTTGAGTTCTGTCAGTGGTATTTGTGTATGACAAATAGGACCTCGAAAGAGAAGAGTTTCAGACAAGACAGCGTGATAAATTCTTCTGCAGAAACATAAATGATTTATTATATTAATATGAATTATTAATAATATTTCATCAGATGGACTTGAAAAGCTTCAGCACATTATTGTAAACACTGCACCATTTTGAGTGACTTCAGGTAGGATTAAAGGAAAAAGCAAGATAGGAATCAGAGCTAGGCGTAGGAATTCAAAGTCTCAGAGGGTCACAGAGGGAAAGAGCTTTCCTCGGTGTTTTGAGATGAGCAAAAAAACCCCATCAGAAAATTTTGCAAGTATAAAGTGTTGTAAATGTACAAATGCTAGGAAAGAAATGTTTTTATCAGAAGAAAAAAACAGTTACAGTGTTAGATATAGGAAATATTTCACAGTAAATTTGGTAATGGTAAACTAAGGACAGGCTGGCAACCCTTTCCCCAAGTTGTTTGAAGTGCTGCAGTGCTTCACTGGAATTCAGGAAGTTCTCCCTTTTCCTGTTCAAAATCTCAGTGGGGATCTCCCACTTTGAAACCATGGTAGTTTACATCATTCACTGCATAAAACTCCAGCTGCTGCTTAAAGTGTCTACCTGCCTTTGAGGCAAAGGCCAAAACTCCCTGAAAGGTGTCACCCCAACATGGCAAAGCAGAACTACTCGCTGTCTGCCCAGAGTTTGCAACAAACTTCACTTCACTGCTCTTCACTAGTCTGTCTTCAGTGTACATCTTGGTCTAAAATGTGGTAAAAATTTAGTCATTTTTACTATAAGGGTTGGTTATCAGTTTGGGGAGAATGTTCACCAGGGTGAAAATGCACCAGGTGCATTTTCTTCCATGTCCTTTTTATCATCAGGCAACAGATAGGATCTGCCACATGTGTGTTGGAATACACACTGTAGCTAATGTTTCCCAACTTCTTGACTGAAAAGAGTTGCTTGTTTTGGGAGTTCCTTTCCAATCTTGCTTAGTGTTGATAACATCTTCTCCCCCTACTTGTCTAACCCTCTGTGTCATTTACTTCTAACCTTTCTCGAGCCTAATGCTTTGATGTAATGCATCTTTTCCTTTATTTCATGCCTTGAATAAACAGTTAATGCTTTCAAAGATGCACGGGGCAGCTTGTTGTGAAGATAAACATTTCAAGGTCTTTGGGGACTTAAAAGCATCACGGATAACAGTTTGGTTTTCTTTAGGAGAGGTTTCCCGAAGTCTAAACTAGTTTTTCTTCTCTTCTGAGACTCTTGAGGATAGATTAAAAGTTCCTCCCTTTCCTCTCAAGCTATATCTTTGTTATATTTTTGTTATGGCAACAGCCTGTTGCTTTTTAAAAGGGTTAGAATAATTAGAGGTGTATCTTGGCTGGAGCATAGATCCAATATTCTGCTTGGTTCTTTTATGAATTCCTGATAGTTAGGTGTAGTAAAAAATGATGGTTTTTCAACCAAAACTTTTGTTGCTATTTTTACTTTCTGTGTCTTTATTGTCAGGTGAGGTGCTGAGCTGATTTCCAGTGTAGAAGAATAATTTGGTGCATGAAAGCTCTCACAGAGCTTTTGGTCATGAACTTCAAAATATTTTTTTATGCTTTGAAATATTTTTTCTATACTTTTTAGGTTTTGGAGCAGGGCACAACCATGCTGCTTTTAAAATTTCCAGAACAGGGAAAGGCACTACAGGAAGTGATATTTTTTGAGGAAGTGTGATGGTGTGAGCCACTGGCTCCTGTACCCTGCAGAATGTTTGTGTGCTGAAAAAGATGCACTGACTTAGAGGCTTTGTATGTAAAAGCCTTGGGTGAAATGTGTGTTTTTCTTATGCAGATTCTAAGAAAATAAAATGCAAGAGAAGTCACAGATATTTACAAAGAGCATGTAGTTGTACAAGTCAGCTGGCAAAAATTTGGAAGAAAGGAACTTTATGTCCTTGTTCAATTATTTGCTTTTGAGCAAGTGGGTGTGTATTAAACTTTGTGTTTTGACCTCTTAGGGAGCAAAAGCTAAGAGCTAAAAATCGACCATGCCTCTCTGAGAGGATATGTAAGGCTAGGCTATGCTGTTAACTAATCAAGATCAAAATAAAAACAAGTATTCTGTCTGAAATATTAAACCTTCAAAGACGTAATTTGACATTTGTAGTGATTATCAATTTTTCTGGTTTTAATGTTCAGGTACTATTCCTCAGTGATACCTATTTTCAATGTTATTATTTCCATTCTATGGCATTTATATAATGCACAATGCGTAGAAAAGAAAGCTGTTCTATCATTAGGAAACCTTTTTAAAAGCATTAATACAAAATTGTATTCTTAAAAATGTCTCCCCAAAATATCTGACAACACAATGAACATGGACATTATAGCTCATCTGTCAACTAAAATAATTTAAAATAATTTAGGTAGACCTGAAAATAATGTTTTTGTTGTAGACTGATATTTGCATATATTCAAACAAAATAAGTATTTTTTTCCTCTTAGTCCAGTTTTATATATTTTAAAACTGTAGATAGTCTCACAACTGGGACTGTTTTGGAATAATGTGTTTAAATATTTGTTCTACACATGACCATAAACAATTGTGTCTTCTTAAAGATGAAAGACAATTTAAACTTTTCTAAAATCCCTTTCTCTTTTTTTTAAAAAACCGTTTCATGAATTGCAAGCAAACATGTGACCAGTTCACTATCTCACAAGTCATACTTCCATTTTCTCCAAATCTGTGGGTTTTGATGAACTTTTTGTCTCTGAAATAGTTTTGATCAGCTCTATTTCCTATCCAAGATGGTCATGATAAAATCATGGATCTAACTGAAACCAGTCAGGTTCTAGTGCTGTAACCATTGAAAAACAGTTTTCTAAATTGTCTAGAAAGTTTCTTTCACACTAAACTAAGTCATTTTAGATGTACTTGCCAAAAGAAATAAAGGATTTTTCAAACAGATCTGATCTGCTTCCTTAGATATTCAGTGATCTTTATGTATTATAAGTAACCAACTTAGAAAAATTCAGGGAACAGAATAATACATATTATTCTCTCCATTTTCTGCAGTGTTAGGCTTTTTGTTGATACATCACACCAATGTATTTCAATGCCAAACCAGAGCTCAGCTATTAAAAATCCTTTTAGTTTTTATTATTGAATAGGATTATTAACTGGCTTTACTACCCTTTATGGCTATAATGGCTTCTCAGATGAATTTTAGTGCAAATTAAAATCAAGATGAAATCTCCCAATATTATTTTCAGTAGTCCTATAAATGCATTTGTGAGCTGTACTGTGTTGATTTTTCAACACAACCCTGTTTTTCCACAAGCAATTTCTTCTCATGGGTTTGATGATCATAATGATAGTACATGGAATATGCTATTAATACAAGTTTATACACTGGGCCTGATTCTACAGTCTTACAATTTTATACTTTTATAAAAATTAGGGGGTTTTTATTATTATTTTACAGTTTCATGAATTATTTAACTGTAGCTTATATTTTCTGCTTATTTTGGAGAACAGGAATAATACATAAAACCTCAGGTTACTAGGATAGTAAATACATTTGTTCACTTTGAATATTGCTGTTTCTGAAAAGTTTTTCTTCTTTTAGGCATTCCTTTAGATATCACACCTCCTGGGGAAAGAGGTTACAAGAAAGCTGATGTTGTGCATGAGGAGTATTACAAAATTTAGTATAGAACCATTTCAGCTGGTACATGTTTATGGTCAAATTAGCCAATTTTTTCTTTTGGTATGTGTTGAGTAGAGAGCTTGGGCTACACCCATATCCTAAACAGAAATGAGATCTTTGAAATGGGCTAAATATGTTTCAGATGGCAATTTCTACTACTGATCCCGTGGAAAATGTCTTGAATAAAACATTGTTTAAAAGTTGGGATTCTAATCTGTGTGGGTGTTCTTAGATTAGTTTCTAGGTAAATATTAATAATATCCTAAAAGTAGGAATCTCCCATCTTTCATTCCAGAGGAACACAGGGACCTGATGATGCCAATGAAGTTGCCTGTTCAACTTTTAGTGAGCATCCACTGGCATTTTCTGTAGACCCTTTTCTACCCTTTTCATAAGCAGTTTGTTGTGATCTTCTTTTTCTATTCCTTTAGAAACCCCGCAGATGGTTTCCAATAGAATATTTTTATGAGGTGAAGGAATTCCAGTGTGGAGCCTTCCTCCCAACTGCACCATAAGAAATTATGGTTCTTCCAAGCTTGTCTCCCATCTAGTTCTGCTCTTCAGATACCATATAAACGAGTTATTCCTTTGGGTTCAGATTTCAGACAGAGACGTGATCTTGCTTGGAAGAAGGAGCAGACTCACACTTGGTGGTAATTTGGAAGGTGTTTCTTCAGGGCAAAAGCCCAGGGTGCCAGAGCGTGAGTGTGAGTGAGGATTTTGGCTCTCCCCTGCCCTTAAGTACAGGGGTGTTACTGATGGAAATGAGGGGGATTGACTTAGGTACAGGGGGCATTGACATTGCCATTTTGGGGCAAAAGGGGTGGGGGGGTACCTGAAGCCTTGGCTAAACCACCTGGCTTTGCCAGGGTACTCAAGTACTAGGGTGTGTCCATAGATAAGATACAATAGAAGGTACAATACACTGGGACAGGGCTATTGAGGGGGTACAATGGGGAGGGAGAGGCCTATTGAGAGGATAACGACAGGGATTAAGGAAAGGGGTGTGGGTAGGGATGAATCATTACAGAAACTTGATAACAAAAATCATACAGAATTTAGAAAACCCAAAATGCACATTGCAACAAGAAATGTTTCCTGAATTCCCAGAATTTCTCAATGGATCTTAAGTTAATAGTAAACACACTCTGTGTATAAACTCTTTGTGCCCACCATTATCAGAGTAAAATGACCTGGGCTGCTCTAGGATTCCTGTGATCCAAGGATGCTAGAGGAAGAAGCGGCATTGCAAGACTGGAAGTTATATCTTATTGTTATATAACTGCTTCATGGTTTGATGGCATTTTTAATAACATTAGGGCATAGCTGTGTTAGCTGAAATTGCCTAAATACCAAGAAAAATACTATTAAAATAGCATTGCAGATAGGACAAATAAAGGAATTGCTATTTCTAGGAACATGGTAACACATGAGTTGAGTTATTACAATATCCTGATGAATAGTAGAAGTGGATGAACTGAGTCATAAATTTGTTGAAGATCTGTGCTCTTTCCTCAACATTATCCTTCTCCTGGGAGGCATCAGCAGACGCCAGGCTGGCCTGTGACCGTCTAGTTCCTCCAGAGGCAATAGACCAAGCAGACAAGAGAAGCTTCAGTCTGTTCCAGACTGCATTCATCTGCTGTTTCAGAGCTCACTGCTTCCCTATCCATCCTCCCAAAGAAGTGGAGACGCAGGAAACATCAAGCAGCACGGAGCGGGCTGCAAATCTTCTCATGCTTTTTATACGCCACGTGCTGGAGAGGTAAAGATTTCTAGCTGCTGTTCCCCCAAATGTAAACCAGAGAAGACCAACTTCTGCTTCATCTTTATGGGGACATAAAACATCTCAGAAGCTCACACTGCACGGAAGGATAAAAATCAAATTTGTCAGTGTAAATCAAGAAGAAAGGAAGCAGAAAGGTTGCCTTTGAGCAAAAGGGTGGAAGGTTCCAGGCAAAGCCTGGCAGTGGACTACTGAGGGGGGGTTCCATACCCAAAAGAAGACATTTTAGTCCTTAATTTTTTTTTTTTTCAGATGGAAATGAAAAGTTGCTGGACTTGGTGACAGGGTAGATGTAAAATTGAAAGATAATATCATTCATAATGGAAGAAAAAAATTAAACAGTAGATTTTAAAATTACTTTAGGATCGAAGTATTACTTGATACCCCACAGAGATGCATCTGAAATATTGATAACTGAGCTTGCTATGCAAAACAGATGGAACCTACATCTTTGATAAGTGGACCCAAAACAACCTCATAAGTAGTTATTTTCTACTAAGAGAGAAAAGGTGCCTCCTGCTGCCAGCAATTTGACACAAATACCTATTTTAACCTGGTGGTCAGGTAACTGCACTGCCAGCTCCTCAGACTATCAGAATGAAACAATTCAAAGGAATTGAAGAAAAAAATTAATAATTTCATGGGTTGGTTTTCCTGCCCTGAAAATAGGATTAAGTCTTGCTCAGTACCTGGGCTTGGTGACTCCTGTCTTTGAGTGCTGTCCCTCTGTCTGGTGGCAGCAGTGACAGAAGGATGTGTGGTCTCAGAAGAGAGTGCTGGGCTTGGTCTGTGTTAGGATCCCCACCCTGCAGAACTCTATGCCTGCTCCACAGGCAAACTTGCTCATGGTGTATGCCTCCCTCTGCAGCAGTTTTTGTTTCTAGCCCTCCAGCTCCTTGCTTTAGCTGACATTTTGTCTTGGACTTACTGTGTTGTCCCTGTACATCACATACCAACACACAGCTGTGGAGCCACAAGCCTTCCTTAGAGCACAGGAAAATTAATGGGAGTTTGCTTCAGAGGTTTGTTGCTGCTGTGTCCATGCACCTGGCAGACAAAAGGCCATTTTCTCCAGCCTCATTAGATGCACATCTTTCTTCCAGTTGCTGGTGGGGAGTCTGTGGCTTGCCTGCTCTATTTTCTCATTTTTTACTTTCCCTGGTGCAAACCCCCCAGTTTTCAGGTCTAATTTGGATCTTTTTTATGGCCACTGCCTGACACCTATGCCATTCCTTTCACAAACGAGATTTTCTTGTCTTCCATATTGCAAACTTACTGAGACCAATCCTATTTTTTTTTTTTTAAATTTCTTTTCCTTTTACATCTGTTGGAAAGGGATAATTCCTTCCCTGATTCTGTCTTAGAAAATGATATAATCTGGGCATGGTACCATGATGTCTCAGCAAATTGTTCTTGTTGTGCTTTCTAATCCAAACAGTGTGTGCTATATATGTGAATGCAACTTAGGGTGTAATCCTGTCTGACCATAGTTCTGGTTGTAGGTGGTAACTTTTCAGAAAATCTCATTAGCTTGCTCTAGATAGGAAACTTAATAGATCACAGATGACAAATATAATTTTAGAGTGTGCTGTGTGAAATCCCTAGCAATGAATTGTGTGTGTGAGAAAGAGATATCCTTGTTACTGCAGTGCATAGTGCTGCTTTGCTTCAGTGTGTCTGGAACATTTTAGGGCAGAAATACATTTTAGCAGGTCTGTGGACCAACCTAGTCAGAGCCTATAAGAAATGAACCTTGAAAGTGCAAAGGCTGGATCCAGCCTTTACTCTCACTTGCTCCAGTCTATCCCTGAAGGTAATCATTCCCAAATTGATGTGTTCATTTTCTTTCTCAAATCTAATAGACTTTCCCACTCCCATAGTTGTTTTTCTCATGACAGCTTCTCCCAGGAAATAACCACTTCCATCTCCATCTGCGAGGCTCCTTCCCTTGTGCTGGAATTGTCTCCAGGCGGTTTCCCCATCTGCTTTTTCCTCCCTGTAAAGGTTTGCTGGAGGTAATGAAGGTGCTAGAGGGCAGACGCAATGTAGCCTTTCTTGCTCTATTCTCTTGCAGTTTGAAGCAGAAGACTTTGGGATTTCTATCTTGTATTTAAAAAGGACAAACAAACTAGGGTAGGACTACTTGAAGGGAAAAAAAAAATTAATAGTGCCATGCTAAATCTGATTTTTGATTAAGTAGAATATATCCAGGGTGTATTGAATGTTAATAATGTTAAAAGTTGAATCTTCATAGTTTCTGGATCTATGTAGTAAGACAACATGTATTGTGTAACAGTCTTGTCAATAATTGTAGTAAATAAATTTTAAGTAGTGGAAGACACATTTGCAGATTGAGTTTTTCAGATTGTTTGCTTAAGCAGGCGAGTATTCTCCACATTTTTGGTCCCAGGAAGAATGATATATCGAAAGCTTTAAAGGCCTTGTCAACTCAAGGTTAGGTAAGAAGAGTCTGTTCATCATGTTTTATCAGGAACAGGAAGAGTACCCAGGGGATGGGGAAACTGAGCCTGTTATACAGCTTCAGCTGTATAAAACGTGAGGGGAGCACCAGTCAGTCATGATTTAGGAGCGAATGAACAGGTATGGAATAAATTGTCCAGCTGGTGCAACTAGCAGAATTTTTAAATCCCTGATCAAGAATATTTGACCTTGGTGATCCTGCCTAATACCCAGCAATAAGCTGTTCCTCAGTGTGTGAAGGTGGTTTTTGAAAGCACTGTGGCAGAAAAATCTGAACTTCTCTTCCTCCGGTGGAGAAATTCTCCTGCTCCAGAGCCTAGCTCTGAGCCCCTTCTTTCCAGCACACCAAGCCTGGCACTGAGCAAAATCAAAAGCTTTTGTCTTGTTGCAGGATGTAGTCCTGGTTGACATGAGGACTTTAATGTCCTCTTGTGGCCTCAAGAAAAGAAAAACTGCAGGGTACAGGTGGTGTTGTTTTAGGAGGCCAATGGATGCAAATGGAAATGCTTTTTTGCATTACTAACTTGAAAAATTGCTCCTTTTCTGTGGGCAGAGGGTCTTTAGTGAACAAGGAAGAATGTTAAAATAAAGGTTCTTTGATCTTCATCTTTATCCCCTTTGGAAAATGGAGAAGCTACTGAGGGATTCTGCCGTTGCTCTGGATCCTCTCCGCATTGTTCAGAATGATATGGAGCAAGAAAGAATGGGTTGAATTTAAATGTGCTGTGACTGTAATCATGAGATAGAACTTTCCTCCAATGCCAGCAGGCTTTGTTTCCGCTTCCATCTGCTTCAAGAGAGATGAAATAATCAAATGCTTTTTAAACCCTCTAATAAGGTCACAAACCTGCGCTGAATGTGCAGGACCTGCTGGGCCACTGGAGAAACAATAGTAAATACACCTCCACTGTGCATCCCTCATAACGTGGTAACTTCAGCAAGGCTCATAATGCATTCAGCTTTGGGCATGTGGATATCTCACTGAGATATAAACACTGTGTTGTGCCAATGTATGCCAGCCAGGGACTCACTGCTTTGGTCCTGGAGGACTGAGGTGTTCACCATAAAGGTTTTGAGAAGAATTACAGGACGATCCATGCAGACAGCTTGCCAGCTCTTCTGAAGCCTGTAATGTCTTTCTGCAGGAGGGGTAGGATCATCTGGCATCTCCAGGCAGGATTAAGCCTCTCCCTCTCCATGCACAAGGGAGTGAAATATAATCTGCAATGCTCCTATGTGTGAGGAAGGAACTGCCAAACAACCTGTGAACTGTAAAACTGGGCTGAATGTTTGTATTTTTCCAAGCTTTTGTATAAAAAGTATTCACTGAAGTCCATAGTAAGACACTTACAGACTTTGGTGAGTCTTGTAATGAGTCCTTACTTTCCTTCTTTTTTTCTTTTCTTTTCTTTCAATTATTTTTTTTTTGTAATATTTATTCCAAAGATGCTCAACCAAGACACCAAAGTTTAATAGCAACATTTTGTTTCATATGGGCAATTCTACCTGGAGCTCAGTAAATATGATTACTGCTTGCAGCAAGAAACGAAAAAGGAAGCAACTTGCTGACTTTCCTACATATTTGTGCTTTTAGAAAAATAAATATTTTCTGCTTCACAAACATGCTGAATGAAATGCATGTTTCATTTATCACTTAAATAGTAATAACAGTGCATGCTGCAGGCTGGGTTCTGACAGAGGTGGATTGGCAGTGGTTGCTCAGCGGAAGCAAGAAACAGATCAATAACTGAATGTAGCCTGGGGGGCTGGAGGTGTGACAAGTCAACCATGATTTCAGTCTTGCTGGGACCCTTATTAAACTCATTTGTACATCTGAAAGCAACTGTTGCCTTGTTGGGTTAAAGGTGGCTGCAAGTATTGGTCTGAAGCAGCCTTGAATCTTCTCTGCACCCCAGAGGAACTTGGTTGCTCTTTTGGAAGCCCAAGCAGCAGTGAAACCTAAAATGTAATTAAGAAAAAAGACAATGTTTTGTTTGGTTTTTGTTTCATTCACTGTAACTGTTTATTTGTCAGTGATGATCTGTGCTCTTCTCTGTGAGAGAGGAAAGAAAATCAGATCACAATTGAAGTTGAAAGTGGCTGAGTTGAAAGGGATGTTTACCTATCCTCCCCTCCTCCTTCTCTCCTGTTACTCCCCACTAAGGGATGGCAATGGGCCTCCTGGGGGAAGGAAATAACTTGTTCCTTCTCGTACTTTGCTGGAAGAAGTGATAATGAAAGCTTGCCTTTCCTTCTTGCCAGCCAAATGTGGGAGCTGGCTGTCAGAGAAAAAGTTCACTGTTTTTGGGAAGCAATGAGCCAGGTTCCCACTTTTTCCCTGTTTAGGGCTGCCACAGGAGGTGACCGTGCTCAAGTCATGGCTGCTGTGCCTTGGTAAGAAGTGTCCCTAAAGTCACAGGCAGATCTTATAAATATTTTCCTTGTCTTCCAAGCTAGAGAAGGAGGAGCATCACCCATCTGGAGGTCAGACAAGGTGACAGACTTCTAGGCTTGAGCACCAGGTGCACGTTCTCTTTTTCTATCAGACTTGCAGGGCAGGGATGAGGGCACTGGCAGGGAAAGAGCCGCATTTCAGGGGGAGCTGCCGAGGTGGCTGCCACAGGCTCTGTGTGGGAAGAGCATGGCCGTCTCTCGCGCTTTTTGGATGGAAAGTGCCTCGTCCTTCTGGAAAGGCTGCTGTAGTGTCTGGCACTCAGCATGCTGGAACGAAACACAGGCTGCTCCCAAATGTCTCCCTCCAGCAGGCAGATCAGAAAGGGTGCTGACCTCACTTTCACAGGCTTCTTTTTGGCAATGACTTTTTATTTTTAAAGTAACAGGTGACTCTCTAAGGAAATAATTTGCCAATATTTGATATTAGCTCCTTGCTGTATCTCCAATTAGGCATCATTTCAGTGAGGATCATTATGGCTAGGGTAGAGACTCATGGGGAGTAAGACCTTTAGTATCAATTACATCTGCCAATTTAAGAGCTTGTTTCACCTGCTTCTACCCAAGAAAACATAGACTTGAAATCCTCTACACAGGATGGTTTCAACTGCTTTTTATTTTTGGGACTATGGGGTGACAGACATCAATCAGCCAATGGGAAAGCCATGTACGTGTCTCTAAAAGCAGATGACCGGAACACCTCTGGGTGGTGTGCATTAGCAGGAAGGAGCCTCTGCACTGTGGGCAGCTGTTTAATCTAATGGGATGCCTCCTGCACCCAAGCCACGAGGATTCCATGAGTTCTTGGATAAAAGCATGGCTGTTCCCTGCTAGCTGGAACTGCAGTGCCTCAATTACTGCCTTGCTCTCTGTGACATCTGTGACACTCAAGATGATCTAGACCATGCACAGAAACCCACAGTGCCAGTTAAGTGATGAAAGGGAGGTGAGGAGGATCTGACTGCACATTTTGCAAAGATAGTTTTATTTTTGTGGAATCTACTTCAGAGCACACACAGACACTGTCACAAAAGGTTACATTTGCAAAAGCGCTTAATTCCATAGGGTTTAGATATTGATTTAAATTGTAGTCACACAAGCATGAACTTTGAAAATACAAAGGAAAAATTAGACTAGGAGTCACACCTCAAAGAAAAATAAATCAAATACAGTGCAATTTGAAGATGTCCCAGAAAAGAGAACAGCTGGTTTTGGTTAAAATGAAAAAATATTTTTTAAAAGGAAAAAAGTTGAAAGCCATAAAATTTTCCACACCTAAGGTTTATGCTCAGTGATGCATCTTTGTGTAAATATAGAAAATAACTTATCCACAGTCGAGATGGGAAGTAAAAGGGAGGAAATGGCAAGGAAAAACAGAAGTTTCACTCTAGTGTTGGAGTCATCAAATCCATCCTGGATACACTGGAGAAATAGCACAGAATATCTGATCCCTAGGTTTTAGTGATTATCTAAAGAGGTTTGGATTGACATGTACAAGAGGTTCCATTGTTTTCTTTGGAATGCACATGCAACTACAGCTAGGAATATATGCAGATCTCTATGTTAATTTCTGCATATATAGAAATAGGATAATGATATACTGCACCCAAAGTATTGTTATATCTTACTGATAATCAGATCCTTAATTCATTTAAAAGTATAGTTTAGCTTAGTGTGTAGGAATTCATAAAAGTTCAAAAGAGAAATGAAATTAACAAAGCTTTGTGTTCTAAGGGATTAATGCATCTTCACTTATCATTTTCTAATTGTAGAACTTTGAGGTGGAGCATCTTAACCAAACAAAGGTGTGAAAAAATATTAAGCTTTCATCTGTGAAATGAAGGAAGGCGGATGACACAAATCAGTGTGTTCTATACAAAACAGAGAAGGAGAACTTTTTATACAGAAGACTTCAGATGTCTGCAGTTATTAATGCAAACAAAGCTGCAGCTTTATTACACATAATTCTGTATATCCGTATTTCTGTTGATTTGTGGTAAGGGAATGATTTTAACTTTACTAAAAATGTAAAAAAAAATCACTAAATTTCACAGAATTGTTCTCTGTTATCTTAACTCTTCTTTTGCTGGATTTAAGAAGCGAAATATCTGTTTTCCTACAAAACTGCCAAGTATTTTTATGAAAGAATTTTCAAAATTCATTGTTTTTTGTTTCCTAAATTTTACATTTTGCGTTATAGTGGTATTTTAGATGCTACTTTCTTTCTTTATTTTTTTTTAGCATACTGAAGGACAGACAAATATAAATAAGAAATAATCTTATTTAAGTATATTTAAAAGGAAAAAAAAATTTCTCTATGGAAACAATCTAAACAATCCATAGAGTTCTAAATCATGTTTTCTAGATTGCTTCAGCTAGTAGGGTATTTTTACCTTGATTATTTAAAATGGTCACAAACCAGTGCAAATATTACATTACAGAAAAATATTTTCGTGGGAGAGGAAAAATTAATTGCTGCATTGTACATCTGTGTATTGAATCATAATTTGCTTTAGTAATTAGTTTTCAAAATAGAGCCAGTAAGATGGATAAACTAACAAAGTAAGATAATTTGTTCTGCCAATCCTCAGGTGATTTTAATTTACAATATATTTTGGGAGGAATATTTGGTGAGATGCTATTTCTGAAGGGTAATGACAGAGAAACAAAGAAATTCTATCCTTTAAAAGTAACTGCATGTGGAAGGTTGTCTTATTTTCTTTCACTTAGTATAAATAATCTAGATATATTCTTTCTGTTTTAGTGTGCTGAGAGAAGCATCTGTCTCTAAATTTACATGGCAGAGATGGTAAATCTCTTTCTTGTTTAACCTTTGCCAAACTTTGGAGTGATGGAGGTGAAATGTTCTGTGCCTAAGGTCTCATGGAGGCTGTTTCTAACATTAATTGCTAATGAATTAGAAGTATGCCACCAAATGCATTTGCTTGTGCCTTCACATAATCACACTAAAGACAGTCTATTTTGGCATGAGAATTCATCAGCTCTAGTCTGAAGTGCGCTAAACTCCTAACATTTACAAAGATTTTTTTTTTCTCTTTTTCGGGAAAGAGTTAGCTGAGAACTACTTCATATAAATCAGCATGATTCCAGTGGTTCAATTAAAACAAAGCAAAGCTACTTCCCTACCTTAATTATTTATACTTTATTATCCATTATAGCTATGAATATTGTGGAATTAATGATGCTTTTCTAATTTATATCAGCATGGGCATGATATACTGCCCAGTATATGCAACCTAATTGGTATGGAGTGAACGTTGCTCCCTTTAAGCACAGGTAGCCTTCTTCTTGTGCAATTCATTAAAATACATGGGGTAGCTCCTGACTTTGTATAGGACCTCATTTACCAGGCATCATTAAGAGGAAGCCCCACGTGTGTGGTTTAACTCAAAAAGGGGAACTTGTTCTCTGCCCAAAATAATTCCAACCTTCTGCATGCTTGAGGGAGAGCGAGAGTGTGTGTGTGCCCATGTGCAGGTGAGGAGACGTGAGAGAAGAGGTGAAAGAGAGAGGGCTGCAATTAATTTGAACACAGCTGTTATGGGAAATGCAACGACTCATTTTTCCTCAACAAACACAAAGTTAGAGGCAAGTTATCAAAAAAATCCCCAGTATTAATTATGAAGTCTGCTAAACCAAATGCATACCTCTGATCTTTTTGGTGCCTCTGTATTACAATCAACATTTTATGGCTGTGATTTCCACAGGCCTTCAGAGTGACTCTGTAGGGACTAAACTGAATTATGGATACCATGATGAAGAGTCTGGACTCCATTTCACATGTCCCTGACCTGTGTATTAGATATTTTACTTTGCTCCCCCTGTACAGAATTTGGCTCTCTATATTACGTTCATTAGCCATTGTAAACCCCTGCTCTGTATCTCAACGGACTGAGAGGAAATAAAACAGCAGTTTATGAAAGAGGTTGGGTCAAAAGAGAAGAATTCTGTTAGGTAGCATGAATCCATTCTTTTCTGTGGGATAATTGTAAGTATTTGCCTTGTAGGACAATTACTTTGCAGATATATTTAACCGTTTAATTAATTAAACTGTAAATTAATACACTTATCTTCTACTATTTATTAGTACAATTAAGAGTATGGAAGGAAAAGAAGAAAGAAAGGGAAATAATGGAATTAAGAATGATTTTGTGAGGAAGGATGATTTAGTGGAGACAGAAATCTCTGTTCCGCTGCTGAGACTCCAGATAACTACTGAATTACCACACTTTAAGGTGGGTGTAGCAATCTTTATGTTGCTGGTATTTGGATTATAAATGTTTTAGGGCACATTTGTCTTGGGCAAATGCCTGTAAAACCCAAGAAAACCTTTTTTGGGATCCCAACAAGAAACCCATGATAATTTTTTCATTTCCCTCTTCTCTAGGTATTTACTGGACCTTGCAGAGACATTGTTTCAAAATTTCTATGGCCAGTATAAGGGAGGAAGAAGGTGAATATACAAATTCTTGTTTAAAATAAAAAAGGGAAGCAATTCATCCGGTGCCTTTTCCTCCCCCTTTCTTGTGGTGTCAGTACAGAACAAGGCAGACAAAGGCTGGATGTGCCCTTGCTCTGTGTCTGCTCTCTGGGCTAGGTTGGAGTTGATTATTTCCATTTTCACTTCCTTTTGCCAATTTAACGGCTATTTGCCGTAGCCAGTTCCACTCCTTTGGCGTTATCTCACCTTCAAGATTTTTTTGCCACCTGTTATGCAGCTTTTCTTTTTTGATTTATGACTGATGTCACGTTGGAAATGAAAAAGAAGTGTCAAGCTACCAGAAGGAGAGAGACATCCAGAAATGAGTAATTTTTCTACATCTTCTGGGAAATGTCTCTTCCCTTACTTTTCTTTTAAGATGTGCTTGAATAAAGCTTGGCTTGTTCATACCAGACTTTTCTGGGGCTTGGCGTGTGCTTTTGCTTATTTTTTTTCTTTTTAAATTTATTTTTGATAGTTTACAGGTACTTCTGTTGTTTGTACAGTGTTCATACATGATGTGGGAGCTGCTGTCTAACTCATGTATGTCTGATTGCTACATTCCCTTTGCTCTGGCATTTTTAGTAAGATTTAACTTTTCAGGTTTCTGTTTCCTGCTTTAAGGCAAGTCAGCCTTGTAGAAGGGAGCTGAATGGGTTTTTGCTAGCATTGAAGGGTAGGAGAGCAATTTGCAGGATTCTAAAGTTGCTCTGATACCCATAATATTTCCAAGACAACTTGAAGGTTTTCTGGAATTTCCTTTGAAAGCAGTGGTGGGAGAGATAAAAAGCACCATAATACTTTCCTATATTAATTTTTTAAATGCTGGGGACCCTAAAATGAGTTTTTACGGGAATTGTGAGATTGAGTGAGGAACTCTAGTGCTTGTTTAAAGGCTGGATTGAAAGCTTTTTGGTTTCCATGGTTAGAGAAATTAAATGAAAGTAGCATCATTTGGTAACACCCATAACCCTGTCATGTTAAAACTCTTGGTTGACCCCTGAAATGGTGTTTTCGTATCACTTTTAAAACCTGCTGAGTATTTACTTCCTGGAAAGTAAGTAAATATTGGCAAATATCTTACAAAGGTATTTGACTGAATGATTTAAAACCCATAAGCATAATTGGGAAATAGAAGCAGAGTTTATATGTAGATGTTGTGGAAGAAGCCCAATTATTGTTTGTAAATGCTGAGGTCAAGACAGGTGCTAGCTCCTTTCCATATGTCAAGAGCAAGGGTAATCAGAGAATGTCTTTGCCTAAGTGGGAGAGCTAAAAGTTTTTACTCCCTACCATTTAAAGAATAATGTTGCTTTCTTGTTTTCCTCATACATTTATTAGTTGTGTTGGTTTTGGAAGGACTGCAGATTTCTCTGTGGTTTTAATTGCCAGGTCTTCATGATAGGGCCTAATAGATCTTGCTATTCTTTAGAGTAAAATGATGGAAAAAGAAATTCAAATTGCATCTAGCATATGGTAATTCAAGTCCTGACTGCACAAAAGAAATTTATTTCCAGGAATGAGAATGTATACTTGTGGCTGTAGATTATTAATTTATTCACTTCATTTGTTTGTTTGTGGGGTTGTTTGTTTGTTTAGTTGTTGTTTTCAAGAACACTTGATTTTTAAGAGCTGATCTGTTATGCTATTTGCTTTCCTGGCCCTGTAAGCAGCATTCACAACCAGTGTGCCAGTAGGTTGTGCAACTGAACTGGAAAATGAGAATATCAACTGGAAAGTTGTAATATCATCTTCAAATGCAATGTCCTGGCCAGATGTGCAGGACATCAACGTGGAGAGTGTGTGGCAGGGTGGGAATAAAGGTAAGAATGCAAGCAAGGGTTTTGAAGCTGTGAAAAGGGACATCAGTGTAATTGAAGATGAATAAAAGGTAAAAGGCTTTGGCTGCTTAGTATTTGCCCATGCCTGCCAGACTTGTATTACACATGATTACAATGTAATAACTACACTAAGTGCTCGAAGAACCAAAACCAATCCTGTATGACTCAAGTAAGTGATAATACCTTGATTGATTTCAGAAGAAGCAGTTGTAAGTCCCAGACACTTGTCTATTTTATTGACTTGAGAATTAATTAATTTATGAGTGGGTTTCACATTTTCACATGGTGTTGCAAAATTAGGGTAGAATTAATTATTTGGTAATCAGTGAATCCTATTAGGTGAAACAATATGGACTTTTTCAGTAGCTTAAACATTATTCAGCATTAGCGTAGCAGTTGTATACTCATTACAATGATGATGCTTTTATTAAATATACCTTCAATTAGTTCTGGTTCAATTTAATCTCTACCTCCTGAAAAAACATTCCATCAAGTGCTGTGACAAGAGCAGAATGATGAATATGCCAAGGCCAGGACTGCTTAATCCTTCAAGGGTATTACACAGTCTTCATTAAGGTGAATTTTAGAAATGCTTGCCTTAGGTTCTCCTCTTCCTTGAAACATCATCTGAAAAACATTAACATGTCATCCTTCCTTCATGTATTAAAATAAATAACATCCATGGTTCAACAATTTATAGTATGATGTTTGGGTCCATGACAGACAATTAGGGGAGAACAGGTCATGCAAAGTCTTTTTAACTTTCTCCTCATTACTTGATGTACTCCAGGTCCAGCAGCCTGGTAGCAAAATACTGGGGACAGGGTTTTCCTGGGATATGGGGGCTGAACCTGGGTGAAAAATCAAACCCTGTCCTGACAGCCAAGGCTACCCATGAGAGGGGAGCAGGGTGACATGCCCCTCTGTCTGCCCTCACCAGAGACCTCAGCAGCTACCTTAATAAAATCTGCAGGGTGGCTCTGGTGGTGACATGTGTGGCTCGTGTCAGAGAATGGGACTTGGGTCCCCCCAGAGCAGCACTGCACCTCCAGTTGCCTTACATTCAGTGCTGATCTGACAGTGCTTTGCTGCTTCTCTTGCCCATATTTGAATCAGCACTATCATTATTAATCAGATAATAATAATATCTAATAAAAAAGACAATTTCTATACCCCGGAGGATGAGGTTTACAGGGAAGCAGTAATGGATACAGAGTCTTTCCCCTTTCAAATCCCAGCAAGGGCAGCTGTGACTGCAAATTATTACCATATGCTATTTTGTCTGTTGTCTGTGTGAAATGACTAAGTGGACTGGACAGCTTCCATATTAGATAAAATAATATCACGAGTGACATCTCCAGAGTCTCTGTGGGGGTGCTGAAGACAGCAGAGAGCAGCATGGGGAAAGTGAGACCTCTTGAGAAAAATTCAGTCCTACACCACATATTTTTTGTGCAGTGATGCTTCTGAATGCCCAGCCTGGAAAGCTGCATTTCATACTCATTTTGAATGTTCAGCCTGTGAACCTGAACTCTTTAATATAGTTTCTTCTGTGCTCTCAAAACTGATGCAATTGGCATGTTTCTGATAAGAGCACTCTAAAAAACTTGGATGAGAATTTCTCGTGCCCACTCAACTTGCACAGTGATGGTGAGAAACTCTCGGTGACCTGTCACAGCACCGTTCAGAAGAGCCACCAGCTATTCTGATGACTGTTACCACATCTGAGTGTAATAAAACAAAAATAAATAAAATAATGAATTCATCCTCCGTTCATTTCAGTTCTGCTGCTGGAACACAAAGATAAAGAGTTTCTTTGCACACTTCATGTGCACTTGTCCTAGGAGACTGTGAGCACTGTGTGCTTCAAATTCACTTGCTGTTTTGATTTCTCCGGCAACTAAGAAGGTGCCTTTGATCCCTCTACCGTCACTTTGTCTTTGCATTTTGATGATTTTATCATGAATTCATGTTTAATTCACGCTGCAGTGATGAAGTAAGTGGCAACACTCAAGAAAAGGATACTTTTTGCAAAATCAAATCATATTCATTTGAACTCTGTATGAACTACTTCATTCCTTTGAAGTAGAATATATTAATGAGGACAGACATTAAGAAAAAAGATCCTTATATCAAGTCACATTTATTATCTTATCTAAGGTTACAGTGGAGGTAGATCTATCAGATGAAAAATGGAGTGTGCTTTGAGTAAACTTTTAGTTGAAACATGTGGACAAACAGCTAGTTGTCTAGTGCAAGCTTTTTGATTTTTTAACCTTTTTATCTCTATTTCTTCTTTTGAATACTCAATGATACACATGAATTTCATGGACACACCCACATAACTAACATCACATGCAAATATTCAAAATGCTTTCAGTAGGTTGGTAGGGCAAGGATGCTTCATGGAGCCCGTGGGTTTTACAGGTAGTTATACTCCTTTTAATCTAAGGCTTCTTGTGCAAATGTTTAGGCATCTTTTTTTCTTTTTGTTGTTTTACTGTTCAGTGAATCAGACTGTGACTGGAACAAAGAAACTGCTTCCATTTCTTTCCTTAGGGATTGGACTGCTCTGCTGGGGTACTGGCATGTTTGCCCTGCTCACCAGCCCAGAGATTCAGTGGGACAAGTGACAAAGGGGATGATTCAAAGATCAGACCATCAAAGAGCAATGATGGCTTCAGAAGACAAGTTTGCCTAGTACATAAAGCAAGATTGGATTATATTTAAATGTACTTAAATTTGATTGAATTAGGATTTTAGTCTCTAGGAGAGGCCATTCATTCAGAGTTGCAACAATTTGCACTTTTGAGCAGAATAAGCTTTTTTGATTCTGTTACTCAGAATCAGCTTTGATGGACAAGTGCGGTGCCTGAGCAAAATAATGGGAAGAAAGTAGAAGAGGGAGAAAATAAAAACAGGTGGCAAGGGGCCCAGGAACAATAAAAGTCTGAATGAGAACACCTTTATCACTTTTGCAACTGCAGTTTAAAGGCCCAAGGAGAGAAATAGATTTTGTAAATCAGACTAAATATTTTTTACAGGGTGCAGTGTGCAGCTTAAGAACCCAGCTGGGAAAAATAGCTCCTGGAAATCAGTGAAGAAACTATATTTTACTGGCTACTGTTTAGGAGCAAGGAGAGATAGGATAGGGGAAGACCTTTTACAAGGCAAAGAACAAATATCTATGAATATGCGTGTGGGGTTTGTTTTGATTTGAGTTTTTGAGATGGGTTTTTCCAAGTGTCCATAAAAAGGCCTATAAAAAAGATACCAACATTGCATAGCCATGTTTACTGGTTCCCATAAAACTGGTAAGCCTTCCTTAGTGTTTCAAAAGTCATGTATTGATGTATATTTTACATTGACTAGTCATTTGTGCATGTAAAAAACATTTCTTTCGTAGAGAAATCCTGTTGTGGATTCTATCATACAGTAACTTTGGAGAAGCCATTTGAAATACCAGAAAATTATTAAATGAATGAGATGGCAAGACTTGTTTTGAAATAAGAAGCAGAAGGATTAAGAAATCATTAGTGATAATCCTTCCAAAGATGAATGTGTAGCTTATCAAGGTAATTATGTTAAAAGGAGATCATAATTGTGCAGTGGTTTCTGAGTACAGAGGCTGGAGCCAGCAGTTCTGCTGCTGGGTTAGATGATCCTTTCCAGAGCATGATCCCTGCCATTGCCAGTCTAGGGAAGGTCCTGCCCTGATGATGGAAGAGAGGAGTTTTTGTATCACTAGGAAAGGGAGTTGGTTAATAGGTCTTAAGAAGTGCTGAAATAGGAAGAAGACGTTTGAAAATCTGAAGAATTTTTTTTGTTGTTTTCTTTTTGTTTTTCTTTTCTTTCTGAAAGATGGACAGGAGCTGTGTGCAGATTGGGAACAGAATAAGCTGTCAAAGAGCATATTGAATCTGCCCACTCATTTTTTATGTGAATAAGAAGCTGAATAGAAAAGAAAAGAAAGGGACACTGAAATATTTTGTATATTTTTAAAAAATTTTGAAAAAATACTCTTTTTTAGACTTTTTGGCAAAATTGCATGTTGGGATTTTCCAATTTGTTTACCTTACTTTGTCTTGGAACTAGTTTGTTTCTTGTGCTTGAAAATTTTTGAAAGAGGTGAATTGTCTTACCTCTGCTCCCTGCAACATAAGTGCTGCAGGAACATTTCCCATAGCAAATAAAATGATGTATTACCGCTGTCAGACGAAAATGTTATATTGGCCAAGATGTTCCCTCGTTCTTTGGGACATGTTATTGATGGGAGTCTCCAGGTGTCTGTTGCCAGGGAGGGTGCTGGGAAGCCATGTAAATCCTCTTTCTTGCAAAAGGACAACTTTTATTTTTGCTTTGATATCTGCTGCACTGGATTCTGTACATTTTTCTTTTGATCAGTCTACTTGTAAGTGTCACCCTAGGCTGATTGGTATAGCTGCTTTTGAAAGAGAGTTTCTCCTAGAGAGTGATTTTTTGATAACCAGTGGTTACAGCTGTTATCTTAATATGTCACTCCTACAGAGTCTAAGGGAAGCAACAGTTAAAAGTACACGTGCCCCAATAGGCTGTAGTTTCTTAAAACTTGGAATGGACTCAGTGGAACATTCTGCTCCTTAGAGGAAAAAAGTGTCCATTGATATCCTCTTTTCCAGGAAAATATCCTGTAGATTTTAAAGCTACCCTTTAGCCAAAAATTAAGGTAGCCTTAAAAAAAGGATGTTTTTTTCCTCAAAAAAACCACGAAAGTTTTATCCATCTTGTTTAGGAGACAACATAAATATTCTGTGCACCCGCAATGGCTTTGCCAATGTGTTAAGTAGAGCTGTAACTGTGTGCTAAGTGGACAATAGAAATGTTACAGCCGTGCAAATTGTCCTTGGACATCCTGTCTTGTGGGTCTCCCCCATTTCCCTGAGGACTGTTGGTCAGGTGTGTCAGGACTATGTGTTACATCACTGTGGTCAGCCAGCAAAGAAAAAAGCTGGTCAGGTTTATTAAACAATCCTTTGAAAGATCAGCCTGCTTTTTAAAAAAAATTATTTTATTATTATTTTAATATAAAATCCGTGTTTGTGACAATTTGAAATGAGCCAGAATCCTGAAATAAACCCTTTGTTTAAAAGATGACTTGCCATCCTCTTGGATCTCTAGATAAACATTCCTCTGCCTCCAGCTATGTTATTTTCTTGTAGGGCCTGACATTTCCAAAAAAAGCTGACCTTGACATTGAAGTTTAGATTTAGGAATTCATTAACGGTAAATATTAGAGTGATAGGTATATTGCGTTTTCCAAGCCATAGGAAAATATTGCTTCATTTGAACTGTCTTGCTCTAGCACAGGCTTTGGTTTCTGGGGGTTTTGATACTGAGGAGCAAACGCTGTTTAAATAAGAAAAAGAAAAAACCCCAACAAATCTGACTGCTACTAAAGCCAGGGTTACTGGTTTACTGTGTTTTGATAGCATCAGTAAAAATGGCAACAATGCCATTGGTGATCCTTCCTCTGCTGGGTCACCAAACAGAAGTAGCAGTGTGACACAAAGCAAATACTTCCACTTCACTCTCAGAGAGGAGGGAGAGGTATGTGGAGGGAGAAGTTGTTTTTCAGAAGAGGCAGTAATTGGTTTGCCTCTCCTTTTATCCATTTATTGATCTGTGAGACTCCACTTCTACAGCTGTATAATAGTAAAATGTGGATTATAGGACTGTTTCATAATTATTTATTAAATTGGTTTTTTAATACTATTGAAAAATGTTACCAAATGGCAGAGAATATCTATTACAGTAACTTCTAAAACTGTGTAAACATGTAAGCTTTTATTCATACTGCTACTGTTATCCAAATAAAGGGATTCTTGCCTGAGTCTGCAAGAAGTAGCAAGGCCTGCAGAAGTACAATGCACCAGTCAGATGCTGGGTAGCACTCCTTGAACAAATGGAAGTTTATATCCCACAGGAGAAGTCTATATCTCAGAAAAGTATTGTATGAACAGAGAACCCTTCCAGCAAGGACTGACCAGTCCAGAAGAGTTATGCTCACATAACTCCTTTTCTACTTCCAGCATCAAGAGAGCCACAGCTTGGAATCATAAGAAGCTCAGATTAATTTCTTTATTTCCTAGGCATCTTTTACACGAATGTGTGTTTTATGTAGTGCTTTCATTTAAGTTTTCTGTTGAAGCTTAAAATTGTGTAGGAAGTTATACTGAACCAATTATTTATATAAGCCTCACCTTATTAACACTGGTAGTAGATTAAAAAAATGGAAGAAAGAAACTTGTAGCAGGTGTGGGCAGACTTACCACTTTCCACCGTGCAAGTGCATTTTCCAGAATTGGATGGAAACAGGAAGGTACATGTCATTTATTTTCTTCCTGTGCTTGTAGCCTGTTTCCAGCTTGTCAACACAGTGCTCCAAAAAGGACACTGAATCATGACAAAAGCTGTCAGTACAGCTGGGTTCTTCCATAAAAATTATGTGAAACAATAAAATTTATATGGTTGAATCAGTGCATTTCAGCGCTTTTCAGTGAATCAGTGAATTTCAAAGTTCTGGGAAGTTTTTGACTAATCTCTAGGTTATTAGTTTGCTGAAGTCATGGTTACTTTTGTATGGTAGCCTTCAGAACCTGATTGCTGAGGTTTGGCCTAAATCAGTGTCACACGTTCTTCTGTGTTTGGGGTCCTTCTGTTGCTTTGGACCAGAGCATTGGGAGCTAAAAGGAAAAATGTAGCTAACTTAATGTACAGCTGTTTTAATAATTTGTCTCCTTCTCTTCAACACAGAAATGGAGCTTCAGACTTTTCTTTTCTGCAGAGCCTGATAAATATTTCTCTGTTCAGTATGTAGTAGTTCTTGGTGAAGGTTGATTTGCAAGAGTGGAGGCAACTTTATTTATCTTCATAAATGGCAACTTTTTAGAATTCTCTCCAGTTGCATGGTGCTCATGCTTAATTTATTAGGAGATTGCAAAGCTTTGACCCATGGACAGAAAATGATACCTGTCTGGAAGTCATGTAATTCAATCAACCACAGTCTGTGGCAAGGTAAGATCCTTCACATCTGTCTGCAAACATCTGCTCATCATAGGTGCCGCTATAATATAAATTGTAGTTGCAGCTACATCAGAGGAATTCTGTGGGGAAAGTAGGTAATTATTTAATTTCTCTTTTTGCTGGGGTCCAGCAAGGAGAGTTGTGGGGAAACATTATCCTCCACGTGTTAAAATTTTCTCCCCTTCCCTCAGCACATTGTCAGCAGAGCAGAGGATGTGGAGGTTGCAGTGTCTTCAGGTGTGGCTATGTTCTGAGGAGAGGGCAACTTCAGAGAGAATATTAAACAGCTAATCTTCTAGTGCTGTCAGTCATGCAAGACACTGTTTTGTAGGCCAGTCACATATTGCTGGTGATGCGTATTAATCCACTTTCTGCCTCCAGCATCACCTGTTTTATTTTCTATTCTGGCTTCATACCTTTCTTTGGCAAAACCACAGGGGAAATATATTTCAGTGACAGTATATGGTAATTTTGCTCTATGCACTCTAGCTCATTACACAATCCTTGTCTTTCGAAAATAGAGAAAGGATTTATGTCTCCTACTATCATTTCTGCCACACACTGATTCAGTGAAAGAGCTTTGTGGTGGTTGGGAGTAAATTTCATTTTCCCTGCTGTTTCATGAAGTGTGAATCACTTTCTAGCAGATGATGTCACTGCCAATTTACAAGTTTTTCTTCCTCTACTCCTGTGTAGGAGGAATCATAACTACTCTTTTTGTCATGGTAATGCTGTTAGGTGTAGAGGGTTATTCGATACAGGAGACAGCATTCAAGCTTCTTTATTTTTGCCAGCACAGATAAATAGCTGAGTTTGAAAGGTGAGGCACAAACTGCCACATTCAGTCTCTCTGGCTAATGGAGAATGAAGGCTTCTTCCAGTTTTGGATCTTGGATGGTGTGAAGATTTGTTTTCTGTGGGGTCTATGACAGAATTTGAACAGTGAAAAAATGTGTTTATGTTGCTTTTCATTTTTGAAGTAGAAGTTGAATTATACACTGTGAAGATCTTCTCCAACTAAGAGATCTTTCTCCTGTTAAAAAAAAAAAGTGCTTTTTACTGTTTAGAAGATTTTATACATATAAATTTTGAACTGTAGGTCTTGGGAGCTGTTCTTGACTCCTTGTTCTTGATGTTTTACTGGGAATATCCTTATGATTGTATCTGCTTCCATCAGCTTCACCACCTTCTCAGTAGGAGGAAAATAGGTGGTGAATAGTGAAAACTGCTCTTGTGGAAAGAACAGTTCCTCTTCAAAACAGTTTTGTGTGGCAAAGGGAAAGAATAGATATATATAGATATATATATAGATATAGATATATATAGATATAGATATATATAGATATATATAAAGTGAAACCTAAAAATATTAACTCCGAGCACCTATCTGATATCTTGGATGCTCTAGGTGCCTTTTTAACCCTAACAAACAGAACCACAGAGCACTGAGCGCAACTATGTTTTGGAGGTGAGGCTACTAAAAAGCAAAATGTCATTAAAGCAGCAGTGTCCTTCCTAGCCAAGGACCCTTCACAGCAAGGGTCTTCAAAATAACAAACTGTGAGCTGTAGCTGGAGGGACAAGCCTTCAGAATTGGTTAGGAGGGTGGGAAATTAGCATGGGCAGGAAAACTGACACTCCAAAAAGGAGCACATTAGCTGAGAGGCAAGAATATATTGTAGCTACCACTACAGAGAGTAGAGGTCATTCACAGATTATGAGTTGATTCATTTTCAGAGGCAGATATTAGTCCTTTATGTAATTCACATGTTATAGAATTCTTCTTTAAGCATATTCTACTACACACATCCTTCCTCAGATGCATATGGTGCCTTCATATCAGCTTCGGCATCTAATTTCAGTCTGCTCTTTGCAAATTCGTCATGTATGTAAGTAAATAAAAGCTATAGATTGGGAAGGATGGGTGAAAATTATTCCTTAAAAACCTGAAATAGGAGCAGCTCTCATTTGATCTTTTCTCTTCCAAACACGTCAGTCTTGAGAACTGTACCATCCAGGTTTGGTGGTTGGATCTTAATGAAAAATGTAAGCTCTTGTTGAGTACTTGAAAATGTGTTTAAAACTGCATCAAAGTCAGGGAAGCCCTGCAGAGAGACCTTGATAAATGAGAAGACTGGGCAATCACCAACCATTGTTGGAAGTTCAGCAAGGGGGAAGTGCCAGAGTCTGCACCTGCAATGGGCAACCCTGGTCATGTGCACAGACTGGGGAATGAGATGCTAGAAAGTAGTGCCGTGAAAAAGGACTTGGAGGTCCTGGATAATGGCAAGTTGAACATGAGCCAGCAGTGCCCTGGCAGCCAAGAGGGACATCTCTGTCCTGAGGGGTATCAGGCATGGCATGGCCAGCCAGGAAAGGGAGGGGATTGTCCTGCTCTGCTCTGAGCTGGGGCAGCCTCACCCCCAGTGGTGGGGGCAGTTTTGGGTGTTACAATATAAGAAAAATCTTAGCTATTAGAGAGTGTCCAAAGGAGAAGCATGAGGATGATGGCAGGCCTTGAGGGGAAGTGGTGTGAGGAGTAGCTGAGGTCCCTTGATCTGTTCAGCCTGGAGGATACTGAGAGGAGACCTTACTGCAGTTACAACTTCCTTGTGAGGGGAAGAGGAGGGGCGGACACTGATCTGTTCTCTGTGGTGACCAGTGCCAGGACCTGAGAGAACAGCCTGAAGCTGAATCAGGGGAGATTTAGGTTGGATATTAGGAAAAGGTTCTTTACCCAGGGGTTGGCTCCCCAGGGCAGTGGTCAGAGAACCAAGCCTGACAGAGCCGAAGAGGGTTTGGACAACACTCTCAGGTGCTTGGTGTGACTCTTGGGGATGATGATGTGTAGCGGTACTTGATGATGCTCTTCTAACTCAGCTTATTCTGTGGTTCTGTAAAAATATGTCTGTCCCATCAACTTTTCCTCCTCTTTAGACAGGTCCACTGGGGTCATTCCTGATTGCAGTTGCTGAGGAGCCCTGCCTTATTGCATTCTTCCTCTCAAGGGACTGAGATCATCCCTAATGTCTCCTTATGTTAACGAACAATAACTTTAATATTGTTGTCAGCAGAATGACTGTACTCTGCAGAGTGTGTGTGGGATTGCTGTGTAATTGCCCTGGCACATCCTACACATCCTACACCATGTAAGCCAGCATGCTGACTGTGCCTGGGTCCAGGCATCTGCACTGCTGAAAGTGGCTGGATCGCACAGCACTATTTCCATGCACTTGGGATTCCTTTTGTTGGAAGGCAGATCCTGATTACAGATGTTGATCTCCTTCCTTTTTATGCTGGCATATTTGACCCACAAGCAGTGGGAGAGAGCTCATGGGCTTTTAATATCTGATGAACATTCTTGATGTGTTTTTAGTCACAGAAGAGGTGCTGGCTTTCAACAGCTGTGTGTGGACTTGTGCTGGTTTGTAAGCCATATTAGGAAAAACACCCCAAACTCTCAGGCTTCCAACATTTTACTACAGTTTAAGTTGCAGGAAGCACCTGGATTTATTCAAGGCATGTTTTGTAGTTGAGAGTTTCAGAATATCTAGTCCAGTACCCCCTATAAATTATATGCTCAGCTGCATAACTATGTCACCCACCATAAAACTGCATTCCATCATATGATGTGTTGCTCTTTTTTTGTTTTCTCCATTTCTCTTGCCATTTTACTGGATTTGTAAAACATAAATTAGTATCCTCACAGTGTCAACATCTGATTCAATTACAGAAGCTTGACAGAAGTTTCCTCACTTACAAGCAGTGAGGCATGTTGCCTAGTGCATTTGGCCCCATGATAACTTCTCTCCACCCCCACCCCATGCTCTAGCAGAATAATCACTTTTGCAGATTTTTAAAGACATGGCAATTTATGGAAAATCTTTTTTATATCTTACAGCAACACTATATGCTACCCTAAAAAGAATTCCTGATTCAAACCAAAGGACAAGTTAACACAACTTATTACAGGGCAAAAAAGTTACTACAATTTCTACATGTTTCACTATATCTTCAAAACAAGCCAAGCTACCAGCAGCTTCCCTGTGGGTATCTAGATATAGAGAGAGTAAAAAAAAGGAGGCCCAAGATAGAGGAAGTCTGCAGCTGCAGTTTAAAACATCTGATTTTCCTAGAAGTGATTTCTTTTTACCCCTAAAATTTTATCCAAATTTCTCAATTTTCTGTGAAGGAGAAACTGTCCAGACTGCTGCAATGTGGTCATCTTGTGTATATGAATTGAGCTTCAGCCTTTAATCTCACTTCCTGTAGCACTTCTTTCTGCTCTGGTAGAAAAGGTGAACAGTGCTTGATTAATTATTAATGAGGACATGTACTGTGATGGAAAAACTATTAATAACCTCATGGATAGATTTTTCCATGATGCTCCTCAGTGCAAGTGTCTGAATGCCTTATAGATGTCAATTTTATCTTCAAATTAACCTGGGGGCTAAAGTCTTGACAAAGTTTCTGTTTTACAGACTGGGAATTCTGATAAGAGGTTGAAGGCAAGAAGGGCCCACCAGTTGTTGGTTTTTTATTCAACCAATATGAAACATCATCTATTTATAAAAGTGAGATAATTTTGTTGTCTATTGGGTCTGTGGGTACTCAGCATTTCTGACAATTGGATCCAGTAATTCTCAGGTGACTGCTTAGGAAATGGATACACAAATTACATTTTCCTCAAGTTCTTTACACACTTAATCACTGCAGGCAAAGATATTTAGGTGCTTTGTCGATTTCAGTGGCTCCTCAGCAAACAATTGATTTTATGTGATTTGCTTGGTGTTGGTATAAATGCTATAGAAGAAACATGCATAGAATCTGATTCCTTAGGGAAGCACTTACCTCATACCTCTCACGCAAGTGATTCTCCTTTTAACTGTTACACTCCTAAGCTTTGTTTTCCCTGTGTGGTGCAGATGTGATGAGGAGATGCATTTTCAGCCACTTCATTTGTTAATCCATGATTTGGGCAGCTCTTCCTGTTTCCAGCCCATTTGCAGCTCTGCTGGAATGCTGTGGGACTGCTGGCCTTCATGTGTCTTTCAATAGGAGCCATCTCTGAGTGTCTGGAAGAGGCAGAACTGAGCCTGGCCTTGACCAGGTGGAAGAAACAAGCTGAGTAAAGTATATCTGGCATTTTCTAACCTGGGCTTTTATGGCTTTATAAAGTATTTGCAGACTGCTGTGCAGGGACTTTCAGTAAAACTGACTGCCACATAATTTGGAGCAGGGGAGAACATGACAGACAGCACCTTGGCCCAGTGGAGCCTCTAAAAATGCCTTTATGACCAACAAAACCTGAGTTTTCACAATCTCTCATGAAAACTGTCTCATGAGTTTTTGCCTTCTGTGTATTACTTTCAAAATGCTAGAAAGGCACAATGGCCATACATTATTTTTATCATTTGCATGGACCAGATAAGCCATGACAAAGCTGAGCAACAGTGGCTTCTCTCTAGTGGGAAATTTTTTTTTCACTCCTGTGGATGCAGACACCAGCCAAGCTCAAAGATATTTCTAGAAGGGAGAAAAAAAGAAAAAAAAAAGTGTTAATGGAATTAATGGTATGATGGCTGAGACAAAGCAATGGTGGAAAAGGCAGACAGAAAATAATTTGTGGCAGAGCAGCTACAGGAGATGAAGCGATAAAATGAGAAGAAACAGCAGGGAAGCACCTGCTAGTGCTTGAGACTGGCTCTGTGAAGAAAAGCTAAGTAAATATTGGGATTGGGGAGGCAAGGTAAAAAGGATAGCCTAAGAAATGGAAAAAGAACCTGGGTGGACATGAGATTATTTGGGAATTTTTTGTTGAAGAAGACTAAAACCCGAAAAAACCAGCAGGAAGGTGGCTGTGGCATATGGATGAGTGATAGTTCCAAGAGCTTTGTATATTGTGTCAGCAATACAGAGAGATTCTCCATGGATGTGCAGGAGACACTGGATGTGATAATTGTTATTTAGTAGTAGACTTCATCCCCAAAGCCTCGGTTCATTCATAGCAACCTATGGAAAAAAAAATTTTCTTTCCACTTTAAAACATTTTAAAACAAATCATGTCATTCTAGTGAAGTCAGACAGATCAGCCAGGCAAAAATACACAGTGATTAATTTTTTTAAATTGTATGCCCCTCATCAAGCTTGCAGGCTACAAATTCATGCAAATAAAGGATCAATTTTGCTTCAGTCTCCCAGATATAAAATTAAGTTCCCATCTGCTCTCTTGTGCTTTTCTCTGACTTTCATTTAGCCCAGTCTTACTCCAGTCTGAACTGAGCATCTCTATGTCCCCATAAGTGGAGGAAGAGGGCTCCTTTATGGTCTTCAAATTCTTGACCTGATTTGCCAGTAACTTTGTGGTATTTATGCTCCTGTTTCTCCTTAATAGCTCATTTTAGAGGGGCAATATAGGTTGGCTTAACCTTCTAATCCCTTTGACAGGAAATCTTTAGTTTACTGGAGCCAAAATTGCTGTGCATTTTACACAATAATCCATTGCACCAGATTGAAGACCTAAAAGGAGTAACCCATGAACCCATTTTAGCATTGGTAATGTGTCTTAGAAAGATGCTGAGGTGACAGTGACAGCTGGAGACTCAGCTCGAAGGAAGAGAAGGAAGAAACACTGGTCACCCAATCAGTAGCCAGGCCAGGAAGAGGAACCTCTCCCTTGGCTTTGCATAGACAGTCCAGGAGATGTTCTGGGCCTTTCTATGATGTCTTGGAGGCATATACAAGGTTTTTAATGGTGGCAATGCTGTGACTCTGTGTGCTCTGTTGTCACTCTTGCCTCATGGGGCTTTAGTTTCTGCCTGGTGCTTGATGTTCCAGTAGGGATTCCTACTTCTTCCAGAAAAGCAGTCAACAACCCTTGAGTTGTTAAAAACAGGCCTGTGATGTTTGTGAGTGATAAATGTCAGTGTTTCAAGAACAGAAGTCTGAATATTTTTGTGGTTTCAGTGTTATCTTGATCATGTGACACTAATATTTAACTTAGAAACGTTCTTATTGGTGGAGAAGCCAGTTCTGAATATTTTTTTAAAGCAGAACACTATAATATCCAGATCATTATCTGATTTCAGTGTGTTTTGTACCTCAAGGTCCTATATTGTATATGCCTGCATGAGCTGGATACTTTTTGTTACTGAGTGCTCCATGAACTGAGTATTTTTAGAAGACAGCCTGCTGTTCATGCTGTTATTTTCAAGCTCCTTTCTTTAAGTCAATCCTGTTAAATTGTATTGAGAACAATGACTATCACTTTATATCTGTAAAATTGTTTTTTTTTTTTTTTTCCTCATGGCGGAGTTTGCTTTAAAAGAAAAAGGCTGTGGGTGCTGGGGTGAGGGGAAGATGTATTATTTGAAGCCTGTGAAATCTTTGAGTAAGGTCGAGTACAGTGGTGGTGCCTGTAACCTGTGAAAGCAGTTTCACCAACAGTTTACCCCCAATGCCTGTGGAAACAAATCCTATTTGGTATGATATATGAAAGCATAACACTCTGTAGTAAAGGAATCAATGGAAGCATTCATATAATAGATGACTGTCCAGGCTTGTGCAGTCTGCTGCTCAAACATAATTGGCATCCATGTAATAAAATACTGAGCACCCAGGGAAATGTTTGAGATGTTTATGAGTCATCCCATGGTTTATTATAGAAGACTGACACAGAGCTGTGTAAAGCAGAATAGGCTAGCTAGCACCTGAGTTAGCGTTACAGTATTTAATGCTGTGACAAAGAAAGACACAGATTTTAGACTTTCTGTTTGTTTAACTAATGTACCATCCAAATCAGTTATTAGGGGTCTGGTGGGTATAATAGAGCATCAGGTTGGCAAACCAGTGTTTCTACATGGAATCCTTAAGTAGCTGCTCCAAGATGCAGATGAGAAATCCAGGCTTTACACTGCAGTGTTGCTGACAGGCAGAACCGAGCCACAGTTGCACAGTGCCTTTGTACAGTGCAGGCTCCTCTGAATGGAGCCTGTCTTTTGCTCTATGCCTACATAATGTTTAGCACAGCTGGGAGTCCTTATCTCAGCCAAAGGCCTCTCTAGATGACACTGTAAAGGAAACAATAATATATTTGTCAGCTGCATGTATTAAGCATATTAATAAATTCCTGTTCATAAAAAGGACCTGCTTGCTTGGCATTTGAACAGACTTGCAGCCTCTTGATCTTATCCTGTAGTCCTGGGGGTCTGTCTGTTTAGAGAACTATGGTAAAATAACTCTTCTAGCGCTCTCTAATATCATGACACTACTGTCTCCAGCATCTAGGAAACAAGTTTAAAGCCAGCTCTAGTCTGACAATGTACTGCAGTCTGCAATGTAGACACATGAATGTTAACTGTTGTGCTTGCCCTGAGAGATGCTCCTCACACACAGATTAAGTGTATGCTGAACTGCCAGAACTCTTCTCTTGTTTCAGCTTGGCTCACTTGACTTATAATTTAAATCACCTTTCGTTCAACTGATTTTTTTTAAGTGAAGGAAGAGAAAGCAAACGAGTCCAAATCCCCTCTGCAAACGAAACTGCAAAAAAGAAACTTTTGTGGGTGCAATGCTCTCCAGCAAAAAGCAGCAGCCAGATGTTCATATTCAGTTTGTTTTGCTGAGTAAAAATGCTCAGCACATCTGTGTCCACACCACCCAGAGCCTTGCTGTGGGTACCAATTATTTTCTTAAAGCTTTCTGTTCCACCACAGCAAATGGGAAAAAGAAAATGGAGCTCTGCCTTTTGTTGCATTAGCCGTTTTTACTTTTTTCTTTTTTGTCTTCATCACTCTTCTCTTGGTCCTGTTTTGATTGTGGGATGGGTCAATTTATACCAGAGCATTGAACCTTCAATTTCACTAGAAAAAAATCTCTCTAATTTGGTGGTGGTTCTGTAAAACAGGACCATTTTTTCATTGTCTTTTAGAGGTGATTGGTATTTCTGTATCATGGGGTTATTCTGGGGAAGTGGGGAGGTAAGTGTTTGATAAGGGGAAAGACTGAGAGGGAGATATTGATCAGGATTTCCCTCATTCTTAACAGCAACTCTCTACTCTGATTTTGGACAGTTGATCCAAGTTTTCAAAGTGAGTAAACACAAGTGGAATTCTTGAGACTCAGGAAAAAAAAATTGATTTGGGGCATTAGTATTGTTCTTGCCCACTGAGATGTGAAAACTAGAACTGATATTACGGAGCTAGAGATATAGAAATTGGGGAAAAAATATTTAAAAAAAGAAAATTATCATCCATCCATGAAAAATACTATTAAATCTTTTAGAATAGAATGATGGTACCCATGGTATGAAGGTGCACAAGGATGTGGTGGGGGTGCAGGGGAGCAGATGGAGGCAGATTCCCTAGGATATAACTGCTGTGCTTTGTATCAATCCTGAGGTACAATGAGACACAGGAACAGTAAAAAGGAGATTTAAAAAGTGCTATTTAGATACTGGGAAAAGATGATCTTCTTAGACTGCTCCTGAGTAATTAAAACCTGCTAGGATAACACTAGATCTCAAGTAGAGTGGGAGTGGACTATAGAGAAAGCTCCAGCAGATTAAATCAGTCTGAATCTGGGCCTTTGCTACAGTCCAGATGGATACTTTGCTGGGATGCAATTCCTCTAAACCTCACTGGCCTCAGAGATCTAAGCGTTGCATCAATGCTTAAATTTAGAGCCACAACAGGCTTTCTGGGGAAGGTTTATAGCTCTTTCTTGGTAGGTAGACTCCACAGTCAGCTTTCTGGAGCTGAGGAATTGCTAAACCTTGTCCAAAGGAGGCCTCTGAACAGCAGCTGGGTGACACGTCTTTCACTTCTCCGATAAAGAGTTGGAAGCTCCATCCACTTAACAGTACATGATTTCAGCTCTTCAAACCTCCAGGCTACAGAAGATTCCTGTGAAAATATCCCAGCATAACTTCTCTTGGGCCTTCCTAATTTTCTCTAGTATGGGACGTGTTCTGAGAATAGGTAATTTATACCAATGCATTCCTTCGGGGGTAAATCTAAGATGAGAAGAGGCATAACGAAAGTGAAAATAAAGTGAAAATGAAATATTTTGAATCTCAGCTGAGATTTGGTATGGATTTGTTCCCAAGATAATTTTGGGATTATTATGGCCATTCTTATTTACTCAGGGGTGATTTGTGTGGAGTTAAGAAAATGAAGATTTAAAAGTTATTTTTTCCTTAAGCAGCTGCATAAAGTAGGGATTAATCTACAAGTCAGAATAGGGCCCTGACTATTTTCCTTTATATTTAGACTTTGAAGAGAAATGAACAGATGTATATTCATTATTTGACTTTTGTAGTGAAAGTGAAAGTATGATGAAGAATTTTTCCATCAGTAGTCTTTCACAAAGGTTGTTTTCCCAGTGATATTACAGCTATTGTATTTATTTTATGGTGTTACTTTCATGCCCGTGTGTGGTGCAGTTCCTAACTGTGATAGCAATGTGGCTATTAGCTAATAAATACCTGTACAGAATGAGTGAAAATATGTAATACCTGTACTTAGCTGTAGAAAAGTGAAGGTTAAAATAATTAGTCAATCAAGCAAATTTTTTTTTAGGAAGTAAAAAATTGCAGGTATTTTCTCCACCATTTGCTTTCCCAACATAGGAATTGTTGAATGAGTAGCACACTTTCCCTCAGGATTGTAAGGATGAGAATTTTGTAAATTGCTCAAATTACCTAGTAAAAAGGCATTAGCTGTATTTTTGAAACTACTAAAACATTCTTTATGGATTGTTAAAACCTTGACAAAAGTTATCATTGCAGACTTCATTCCTTTTAAAGTGAATGACACAGCATTTTCTAGCAAGCAGATTCCATGTCGAGTCTTGCTACAAATTTAGTTAAAAAGTACTAAATAACCCTTTTTTCCTACTGTTTAATTTATTAGCCAGCCTATGGGAAGGATTCAGATATGGGTAGAGAGATAGATTTCTTAGTATCATATTTTGTTCTAATTTCCTGGACAATGTAAAATCTGAATTTTGTCTACCATTTGTTCTTATGAAGAGATTGTAAAATGCAAACTGATGGGTTGAGATGAAGTCCTGTCACCTGAACAGCAAGGGCAGAGCCAGCAGCAA
This sequence comes from Sterrhoptilus dennistouni, assembly GCA_013397095.1. NCBI lineage: Eukaryota > Metazoa > Chordata > Aves > Passeriformes > Zosteropidae > Sterrhoptilus > Sterrhoptilus dennistouni. Next base: position 560,661 of record VWZU01017023.1, on the reverse strand, counting down.
ACAGCAGACTGAGCCCTGCAGCCTTGGTCATCTCTGCTGCTATTGTCACGCCTCTGGTGCAGTGGTAAAGCCAAGTCTGAGAGCAGCAGTGGGGGCTGCAATTGGGAAAGAGGTTCTAGGTCTGAAGATAAGTTCATGTTTGTCCTTCTGCACATTTTCTTGTGTGAATACAGCGAGAGGCATAACTGAAGGAGTTGTCAGGGACTGTAAGCTGATCTGGTTTTCTATGGGCTTAGAGGGACTTTATTTCTGCTTAGCCAAGAATGGCAGGCCCTCAAAATCATCAATGGTGAAGTCACAGGCCTACAAGTAGCTGGGATTAGCTTTGATTCAATGTTTCCGTGTGATGCAATAACTCAGTGCAATGGAAAATTTTTGGCTCTGCTTCCCTCAGGGATGCTCCCTCTGTGGCACAAAGGTCCTCACTGATGGGGAAATGACAGCTTTTTGCTGCTTGGCAGTAAAAAGTTGTCTTTTGCATAGTCCTTGATAGTCTCCTTTCTGCTAATTGTGGTAGGTTTTGTGTTTTCAAAAGAGGGATTTGTTCTTTTGACTGATTTTTCAGTGTGTAGTTTCTCCTCAATTGCTCCTTCCTCAGTTTATTGTTAATCCTCACGTATTCAAACCTTGGCTTCCTTGGGGGAAGGATGACATGCAGCTCTTTATTTTCCTTTTTTTTTTTTTTTAAATTGCTGCTATAACTTGCTGCATCCTAGACAATTCAGAAGCTGTGCAATTATATATCTTGCATTTCTCTTAGCATTCCCCTCAAGTATGCCTGCAAAACCCATTCTTCCATGAAGACAAGTTCTCCCTGCATACAACCAAAGCAAGGGAAGCACTTTGAGACATATGCAAAAGGCCTCTTCTGGCTATAGAAAATTTCTGCCAATGCTGTGGTCACTGATCATGGGGTCTATCCATATACCAGACTGACTTTTTGCTGCCAAAATGGGAGTAAAATGTCATTTCTAGTGACTTTTTTTCTTTCTCTTAATAACTCAGTCTACTGCATGAGAAAGTCTTATGAAACTTAATTGTGACTCAAGCCCCAGTTCAAGAACACCTTTTAATTGGTTTCTCTGGGACTTCAAAATTATTTCCTGCAGTTAATTGTTGAAGTGGGGAAAAATACTATAGGATTTCATGGATGCCTAATGGACGTGTTCTAGAAAGTGAGACATGAATAATCCCACAGCTTGTGCCATTCTCTAACATTCCTTTATGCATTATATTTGCACTTCTTATATTTTCTCATCTTCTAATTTTTTTTTTCCTTTTTTTGCCCCTATGTCTGGATGCAGCATTTCCATATTGGATCAAACACAAAACAGGCAGTCCCTACTTTCCAAGGACCTTCTGTTAAAGGTCCTTCTGGTTAAAACAACTGGAGAAGGGTTCTGCCCAGTACACTGAGGCAGCTTTCCACAGACCATCAGGAAGAGCTCCAGGAGAAACTAAAGGAGTGTGGATCAGCTTGAAAATCTCTTGGATATTTTCACTGGATACGGTGTCTGTCTTCTTCTCCATCTTAAACAGTTGCAATGCCATTAAAAGTCAGTTTGCTTCGCAGCAGAAGTGGTTGTTTTTCAGAAATGAGAGGAACAATCGCTGTGTGCAGTTGGCAGATGAGTTTCTAATGTGTTTGGGGATTTTTTTCCATGCTGTAAATTCAAATTACATCTCATCATGTGCCTAGTTAAAGAACAGAATGTGTCACAGTAGAGAAAGGGAAAACCAGGGACGGATTGTGATCCTGTTGGCAATTATGGAAGTCTAGACCACTGTCATTTCCTATCCCAGGATGAATGAAAGCAGGGTAGGAAGGGGGTCTACTGGGGAAGAAAGCAAACAAACAAACTTCTTATATTCATATTGGACAATTTATGAGAGAGCAGTTCTTGTATTTCAAATGATTTAAGCACTAGGAGCAGAGCAAATATGTAAACATAAATATTGTAAATAAGTAAAAAATGTAGCAGTTTATTTTAATTTTTGGCTTTGTCAAAGTTTGTTTTCATTGAATCACAGATTTCTTTGGGTTGGAAGGGACCCTAAAGATTATCTAGTTCAACCCTCCTGCCATAGGCTGGGACACCTTTCACTAGACCAGCTTGCTCAAAGCTCCATCCAACCTGGCCTTGAACACTTCCATGGGTGAAGCATCCGCAGCTTCTCTGGGCAACCTGTTCCAGTGCCTCCCCACCCTCACAGTAAAGAATTTTTTCCCTAATATCTAATCTAAACATTCCCTCTCTCAGTTTAATGCTATTCCTTCTTGTCTAGTAGTAAAAACCTTTGTAAGAAGTCCCTCTCCATCTCCCTTCTAGGCTCTTTTCAGGCATTAGAAGGCTGCAGTTAGATCACTGCAAAGCTTTCTCTTCTCCAGGCTGAATAACCCCAACTCTCTCAGCCTTTCTTTGCCAGAGAGGTGCTCCAGCTCCTGAATCATTTTGGTGGCCTCCTCTGGACTGGCTCCCTGCAGCTCCTTGTCCTTCCTGTGCTGGGACCCCAGATCTGGATGCAATATTCCAGGTGGGGTCCCAGCAGGGCAGGTCAGAGAGGCAGAATCCCCTCCCTCCCTGCTGCCCACGGTGCTCCTGATGCAGCCCAGGACACATTTAGCTCTCTGGGTGGCCAGCATGTGTGGCCAGCTCATGTCCAGCCCCCCATCCACCAGCCACCTCCAAGGTCTTTGGGGCAGGGCTGCTCTTGATCTGTTAATCCCCCAGCCTGTGTTGATACCAGGGTTTGCTCCGACCCAAGTGCAGCACCTTGTGTCTTAACTTAATAAATATCATGAGATTCCCATGGGAGAAGGAGCCTGTCCAGGTTCTGGTGATACCTAAGCATCCAGGCAAGGGGTCAGGAAGGGAATTTACTTGCCTTGTATCACTGGACACACTTGATGACCAAGGCAAAATATAAAATTAATTAGCTTTTAATAAAAAATTTAACGTATGTTTCTGGAACACTGTCATGAAATAGAAACTAAACACATATTCCAAGTAACAGTGAGTGATATAGAGAACTAAAGAAATGTCAGAAACTAAATCTAACAAAATCCTCCGGGTGTATCAAAAATTGTAGCAAGCTCATGTTCCCTACAGCTTCTCCATAATTTTTTAATCGTTCACTAATCATGTCTAGCTTTATTATTATCATCTTTGTGAAAACCCTGGTGTGTTCATATGTGAAACAGGCTTTTGTGTAGCAGACTGTATTATTTGCTATGCATGGAATGATGAGTTTGTTTGTTTGTGTCATCCCAGGAATGAGTGTGTCACTTCTCCCGGGAATTTGGTGGCATAAAGCCATTAAAATGCACCAGCAATGACCCCTGGTGCTTTACAAAAGGAAGCGATAAAAACTTTCTTGTCGTGTTTAAGTGGCAGGGGAATTAAGGTATGTTATACAGATTGCAATTATTCAACCTGGAGCACAGCCAAGGCAGCGAGACTAACAATGTGTTTAATCTTATGAAAAGATGGCATGGGATCTTTAATGGCCATGTTTTGTCAGTATCTCGGATTTATGATGTCTCTCAGAGACAGCTCTTGTGGTGTCGTGCTCAAAAGACATAATTAGAAGATCCGTAACTCTGCTGAGCTTTGTTTCAGCTGGTCTTTTTCAGAGAGATGTGCATTTATTCAGTTTTCTTTCTAGTCTGTTCAGTGCAGCCTTGTGATGTCGGGGAGCCAGCCTTAGGAGGAAGCAGCTGGTCCGACCCCATGCCATCCATTGATGGGGAAGCTGTTTCCCTGACAACAGCAATGATGAGAAACCAGAGAGCAGCTCTTTTCCAGTTCATGTCTCTTTTTCACTTGCTGTTACAGGCACTCATTAGCTTCTGAGGAAGAATCAGATAGCTCCTATAAAACCAAACTAAAGCCAAGTGGAATGGTGAAAATGTTACCACATTTTCAAGATTTTCAAGATTGTGAGCTTCTGTGAAGCCTGTTATTATCAACATTAATTTTCTGCTTAAAAGTTTTAACAAACTAGTTTTTTTGTTTTGTTTTGTTTTTTGTTTTTTCCATTTGAGAATTATTCATAGCATTGTATAGAAACAAAGAAGTGAAGTAAAAGAGTAAAAATTGCTGTGCTAGTTTGGCTTCATGCTTTGTGCAGGATGTTTTTGTGTGTGCAAGAATGCAGTTAAAGAGAGAGTTCATGACTCTATTAGGGCTGTAGAGCTGGTGGACATGGTAAAATACATATCTGCCTTTTCATTCAAACTCCTGTCATTCTGGACTTCCTCAGGAAAAAGAGAAGCTGAGAGACAAGAGAAGGAGGTGACAGCCAGGGTGGCACAGGAGGCTGACAGCAAAGGCATGCTGGTGTTTTGATGCCTGTGCAAATAAGAGCCACGAATTTGAGTCCACTGTGCCTCAAATAAACTCTCACCTGGGATACCATCATTTCTTTGCTGTTTTGCAAATGTTTTTCTCCTTGAATATCTAGTGAAGATGACTGCATGAGTTGAAGGGCAATGATAAAGAGTCCAGAACATTTTTAACATTGGAGAAGGGTTTATTCTGCTTGGTGTAAGAAAAACTTGATTTCTTGTTTTCTTACGTTAAAGTTAAGAAATACAGAAATACAAAATAGTGAAGTTGGGAATTACTAAAACAGTAATTCCACAGATATAAACAAGAATTCTTATTTTATACCAGTACAAAAGATTTGAGTAATTTAATACATTAATTAATTCATAAAGTTAAGAGCATTTTTTCCTATGAGAATGGCATTGCCAGAAATGTTTTGTGAGGCTTTGAAGACTCCCTCCTTGTGACTCTCCTGAGGAATTCATGTAACAGAGGTTGTTGTGCAAGGAGCCTGGTCCAATCCTCCAGATCCAGTATATCTGGTAGGAGTGTGTCATAGATCAATTCACTTCTAAAATACAGGCTGGATTTCTGCCAGTTCCTGAGGTAGCTTAAAATTCTGGGCAGACTGTAAAATGTTGCTGACTGACCAAGTAGCATAAAATGCTGGGAATATACACAGATATCCAAAACATGAGTCTCAACCCTTCTAGAGAATTATGCATTCAAAAATTGAACAAACGACTTGTAGTGATGAATAGGCAGCATAAAGCTGTCATTTTAATAAATTACCTTTTTTTTTTTCAAAAGCTCTGTGCCGTTAAACGTTATTGTGATTACAAGCTATAAAATATAATAATGACCATCATGTTGTTGTAGGCAATGCAAACACAGTATATTTTAATGTATCAACTGTTACAGCTCTTGCAGATGCTCTGAGCAAACCACTGATTTTTGGTCTTTGGAGACGGATAAAGCCTGGGCTATGACATTTATTTATTAATTTTCCCTAGGAAGTGTTAAGGCAGTGGAATGGGTGCATATGAGAGGCTGCCTTATCTTGGACTGCAACATGACAAATTTTTATGCAACATCAGGCTCAATTCATGTGAAACTAAAGCTCTTAAAGTCAGCATGCACTGATCTCCTTCAGGAGAGGTAGCATCTATCCTTCTGCCCAACATGTCCTTCTGCTGCAGTGTTATTTCATGAGCAGGCATCTTTTAAACATGCTTTTGGTTGGCAGAGGCTTGATAACAAAGATTAAATACCAATTAGCTGTATTCAGCTGGGGGGCTGTCTGCTGATGTGGGGTCAGAGAGGGCCATGTTGTTAGGAGATGGTTGATGTTCATTACAGCAGCTCAAGTCTGTAAAAACAAAAGCAGTATTTGAACAAGGGAGAAAATAAAACTGAGGAAGCTGGTGGTCAAAGCCTGAGCAGCAGCATGTTAAAAAAATGTTAACCTTTTATTCTTGTGGCTGTGGCTTTTTTTTTCAGTGTAGTATAGGGCCTTCTCCATAGTCTGCTATTACTTTGCTTTTGTTTTTGTTTAAACTACAGTATTTAAACACATACTTAGCTGGGTGATGGGATAACACATTCTTCCCTCCCACATCCAGATATTGTTTTTTATTTTACTTCCAACAGTATCTCTACAGATGCAGAGACAACTCTAATAGGTTTTTTTCCTAAGCTCTCTGTCAGGTTTCCCAAAATAAAAACTACAAATGTATTTGGTTTCCTCTTCAACGCACTTATGCCTGACTTGCAAACTGTGCCACCCCATTAATTGAAATTGATAAAACCCTTCATAAAAATGCAACAAAATATGTTACTTGAAAGGTTCCCAAATTCTGTGCTCTAATTCTACTTGAGAAATGCACAGTAGAATATTATTATTATTAATTTTGGGGCTATAATCTGCTAGGCAGTAATCAAAGCGAATGTCTGAATCTCACAGCAACACAGCTGTGAGATGGAAGAAGGCAAATATATGGAGTTGTGCATCCCATAGTCAGTGGGGTTTTGGTGGCAGAGGAAACCCTTTCCCACTCTATTTGCAGGAACAGTGAGGTTAGTAAGTCATGGGTCATGTCTGTCTTCTTCTTTCTCACAGAAGATTATACTCAAAACCTGAACAATCTTAAGCATAGCTTTTGGAAGAGGGTCAAAACTCAATCCTCGTGGCTAAAACCTGTTTCAGGACTGGAAGAGATGCAGTCTCTGATCACCAGGTTCATAATACTTGGTCTGTGTGGAAGGTTATTTGAGGCCAGATGAAGAATTCTGGTGGAACATGAACATCCTCTTGATGTCCATGACACCTCTGGAGGTCCCCTGCAATTCAGCTCATTCTACAAACCTGACCTGTGATTTGACCAGACATGGTAATGCCAGACAAGGACAATGTAACACAGTTTGTAAGCAAAAATCCACTACTGAAATCCTCTCAACCTCATCCTTCTGCTGGCTTTGGAGTAAATAGAATTGCAGCAAAAAATTCAAGGATTCAATTTAAACAGGGAGCTGTCCACCAAGCACCTACCTAAAGTATAATCAAAGCTAAATATTTCAACCAGAACTGACTCAGCAAGCTATGGTGAATATTGCCACAGCAGATATTAAATTTTGCCATGTATCAAGTACAGAGATATAAAAAACATTGAAAAGTGACACCTGTCTAAGGTTAAATAAAACTCCAGTTCTCTGTGAAAAGGATTCAGTTGTCCCTTCCTTACATGCTTTTTTTCTGCTACAGAGCAGCATTTACAGGATAGCTGCTCATTACATGTGCACTTATCCTGCAGTGCAAGTTAAAGAGCCCCTCTGATTTCAGGAACCCTCTGGGCACTAAGCTCCTGCTTAAACTGCTTGAAGTCTGTGTCAAAACGGAGGCTGAGAGATGAAAAGACTGCCCTCCAGACGAGTGAGGGAATGATGTGTAATAAGCTGCAATTTGCCTAAATGCAATTGTACCTGATGAATGTCACGGTGCAGCTTTTGGGAGAAGACCTGCCTGGAACAGCAGAGGAGACCTGAACTGCTCCTGCCCCATTGCCAGGGGCTGGAGTTACTAATGTCAAACCTAGATTGTCAGGTCAAAAACCTTCACTGGAACATCAGCAGTTCAGGAAAAATGTTGGGAGATGATGTAGGCTACCCTTGCTAGAGATTTATGTGCAGGCAAGCTTAAGGGGAAGGAGGAATCTTGCATTTCCTTGTGGGAGGTGTTGAGCTAGAAAGAAGTTGAGCTTGGATTAACAAGTTCCCAGTGGGTGGAGATGCACAGCACCTGCAGCTCTGCTAGCTTCAGTTTGAAGCTCAGCTTTTTGGAACCTCTCCATGCTGTGTCACTTCCTCAGAGACAGCATTTTGAAAGATAAAGGCTCAAGCACCAGAAGAAATGGGAACAATCCAAGGATGAGGTTTTTGTGTTGGCTTTGAGGAAGACCTTTCCAAAGTGTTTAGATATGGGTGAGGTTTTTGGTTGTTCTGGAAATTATTTATGGTACCTAACTGAAAATGTAAAGAAAACCTCAGCACAGAGGTGTTTAATTGAAATGCAAAGTTTATTGCTTGAAATAAGACTGATATAAAAAGAAAAATGAAAAAAGAAAGATAAATCCCTCTTAGACGGTGTTGTCTCATCCTCTGAGACACTTGTAATCCGTGAGCTCTTTGATTCAATTCACATGAGGCAGAGATACTGTCTAATTAATGAGAAATTAATTTGAAAACCAAAACTCAGACCTTTTTTGCATGCACTAAACACCCATCCTGTCCTGCACAAATTAGCAAACTGTGTGTGTTCCTTATGAATCCCTGTAGGATAATTAACACATGAAATTATCCATTTTGTTCATGTTTCCAACACCTTCAAAAAACTCAGAAATTAAAACATAGCATCTACCCATATTTTAGGAGGTGGATATAGAGGAAGCTAAGTATTTGAGAAGCCTTTTTAAGTTTCCAGTAGTTCTTGATATTTTATTTCTAGAGCATGTCTACTGCCCTAGCCATAAGCTTACCTAAGCTCCCCAGGGAGCTTTCTGACTCATTTCTGGTACATATATATTTATTTATATAAATGCTGTATCTTCACACACAATCTGAATACTTCATATATTACCTCAGCCTATTTTAATTGCATTTTTATCTGCTAAGCCATTGCATGTTACAAACCAGGCAAAGGGAGGATCCCTCAAGGTCATCTGGTCATATCCTCCCTTCATAATAAAGGATTATTTAATATACTGTATTTTCTACTGCTGGTGCCAGGCTTCTTTTGAACACCTCAAATAATGAGGTTTCTACTGCCTAGCAGGAAATATTATTTCATATGGTAACGGATCTTGCCAATAGAAAGTTTTTGTTATTTATTTCCTAAAGGTCTTTATCACCTTTCAAATACTGTAGTGAGATTTTTACTCTTTGATAACTGTTTTGAAACACCTATAATGAAGACACATCTAGAAGTAACACATGCATTTCAGTAAGAGGAGGATAGCTAATGTTAGAAATTGGAATGCAGATAGAAGGATAAGGTTGAACATAATGCATATTTTCTATTCATGTATTCAACTAAAGAAAAAAAAAGACAGAAAAAATTACTTCTACTTCTGGCATAAAAATACTCTCCACCCTCCTCTTATTTTTGATCAGAACTAAAAAAAGTAGATACTTAATCTCCTCAGAACTGGCTATGATATTTAGCCACATTAAAAAAAATAACAAAACCACAAACCACACATTCCTTTCAAGTTCTTTAAATCTATGAATCTTTATGAAATCCTTTGATTGGATAAAATTATATGTGCTAATAGGCACACAGTTATTTAAGGGTATTCCAGGGGACTCCTCTGCATCCTTAAGCTAGCTTGAGCTAGCTTAAGAAACTTGAAACTTTTTTGGGAGGTAGAGAACTACTCTTATTTAAAACTAGCCTTCCCTAGAGAAATATAAAAGCATATTCACTCATTGCTTTTGGATATGTTGTGAATGTTGTACTGCAACAGCTGAGGGCATGGCAGAGTCACAAAATTATATCCTAGTGATATAATTTTTAAAAGCTTTATACAAAATACAGTATTTAACATTAAGTCTGTGATGACAATAGCTATTATCGAGCTGGTTTGTATATGTTGTTGCCACGATCGGAAAGAAAGATACTGATCTGAATTGAAATGAGAAAATTGAAAATGTGATATCATTTAGCCTGCAATATCCCCAGCTATGTCCCATTTGCCTTCCATACGTTTGTGCTGGTCTGTATTTGCCACAAACCGATCAACTTTAAAGAATTAGGGACAAGAACTGGGGAAATGCACAGTAAAGAAACAGGACTTGAAGTGATGTTTCATCTGGGTTTACCTGCCAGAAGTGGAAAAATCATCTTGCTTGCTTTACAACACACTTACTATACATTAGACCAGAAACACAGATGCCCTAGAGGGGGGATATAAAAGGCAGAGCTGCCAAAATAGTCAGTGAAAGATGAGTTTTATGTGGTCCATACTGTAATGGGAAGTGGGAGGGGAAATATGGAAACTGTGTGTGTAGGGGAAAACAGGGAAGTGAGATGGGGTGTTTGAACTCATTGAGCAGCACAGCAAGTTGAGGCTTAGGAAAAAGCAATAACAAAATCTGTATGCAAGGAGAAGGGAGCAGCAGGTCATGCAAGGGAAGAGGCCTGTATTTAGCCCATCTTTGCTTAAAGGTTGGTGTCCTTTGGCTGTAAATGTAGTGGGTTTTGCCATCGATCTCATTCTTAGGACTTCAACCTCCTGCATGTGAGATGAGGTTAGATTCCTAATGGTGTCCTCTTCTGCAGTTTTCCTTTCGTTTCAGTACAATTTCCTATAATCATGAAACTCCTCGTGAAACTTCTGGAGCCTTTGACGAGATGCCTTGAGGCAAGGCAGATTTGTGCTGTTTGGAGCAGTTCATGAAACAGTTATAATACCTTCATTCACATTGTATTAATTATTCATTTGTCTTCTATTGTCACCTTCTTCAGATATGCTAGCAAGCAAATTAATTTGCAGACTATTCATAGAAATAATTGAAGAGCATATTGAGAACTCTTCCATTTATTTTTGGATGTACACTAAATATTTGTATCTAAGACCTACACTCTGCATAATATAAAAAGGTTGTTTTACTTACTGAGTAGATTTAGAGCACCTTCACTGAGGAATTACAAATGTGTGAGAAACTTATTTGTTATTTGTTATTTTCAGATAAAATACTGAATATTTTCTAAGAGGTTAATGATAAAAAAGTGAAACACTTGAAGAAAATTCAAGAGTAAAGGAGATGCCATATTTGCTGATCTATTTATTAACTATTTATTTAGTTCTTTTTACTCACAAAAGATAAGGCAGAAGGGCATAATGAATTATGAAATATATTCCTCTTCAGCTTTAGAAAGGCTAAATATGTTGTAATTCTAAATACAAAACTGCTGGCTGAGAGCTTTATTCTGAAGGCAGAAGGTCAAGAGAATGCATTATTTATTGATGTGATACTTGTTTATCCTGGAAATTATGGTGTTATATACTTGTGTATATATATACAAATTTATGACTGTAAATAGTAGATATATTCCTTTGTATACCTCCTGACTAAAATATGGGAAATGTTAGGTATTCGTCATTGTGGGAGAAAGGCCTTTCCATGAGATTTCCTGAACTGAAAATCAGTTTTCAAACTGTGTCAGAACAATAAAAAATGTTAGTTGCAGTGCTTATAGATAGGGATATTGACATATTGAAAAAAATGGAAATTTCAAAGGCTCAGTGATGAATTTCAAGGCTGAATCCTTGAACAAGAATATCAAGGAAGTATCACCAAGCAAATGAAGATGAGTAATGTCAAATAATGACGGTTAAGTGCTTGATACAGAAACAAAGCTGAACAAAGTTGTATGGGGACTGTTAAGTGGACATGAACAAATCAAGATGAACAATGAGAGAGGATGAATTTTTGAGTAGGCAAGAAGCAAATCAGAATAAGTGATGTCAGGTGATGTTTATTATGCATCAAAGAAAAAAAGAATAGTTTTCTTTCTTAGAGAATTTCCTTACACTGGTTACCTGGCTAAAGCCTTTTCTGTACAGGCTTGCATGTTTCAAATGTCAAGCAACTGTCTGACAATAAGATGCTATCAAAAACTTGTGGCGATACCTTTTTTTAACACTGTGAATGTCTGCCATATTTTCCTGGTAGCTGACCAGCTCCTAGGATTTGGTTACATTTGTGACCCTTGCAGTGAGCTCCTCGTTTAAAGAACAGTGTCGTGATGCGAGTGCTAAAGAAAGCAGAAGGGCTTATTAATGCTCCTACATTACATTCAGGTTTTTATAAATATGAATGCTATAGTTTTTTCTGCTTATCTATTCCTCCCTTGTTGTTGAATGTTAAATTGAATTTACATTGTATTTTTTCTCCCACAACAAACAGAACACACACCTTCTTGTTTTATTCAATAACCATAAGGACTGTTGTGTCTAACATTCTCATACTTTGTATTTGGATCAAGTCGTGAGTTTTACTGATGAAAAGGCGACCCAAGATATTGGGGTCCAAAGTGAGAGGCAGCTGGAGGGATCAGACTCCACTTATTTGAGTGGAACTTCATTCACACCATCTTAGGCCAGAAAACCTCACAGAAAAGCAGACAGCTCACTTGTGCTCCCTTAATTTTGGTGGGTTTGGGTTCTTGTATTGCTCACTTGTTTCCCCACATATCTGTGTGATATTCTCTCTGTAGCATCTACTTTGGTGATGGAAATTAATATTACCTTCTTATTTTATTTAAAATGAAGTATTTTCTATGTTAAAGCAAAGCACTATGCAGCACTTGCCAGTAGTTGCCTTGTGGTGGTACTAAAAATACAGCCACATTTTTCTGTATTTACACTATCCTAGCCTTTCCCTCTTTCCTTATTTTGTTAGCCACTACAGATTTAATATCTGATCTAACCTTCTGTTTTTTCTCTTCCCTGCACAGTCACTCCCACTGCCTCAAAGTGGCTACAACATCGTGTCATACTGATCAGGAACACATCTTTTTTTCTTTTATCTCCCTCCCAAAAACGTGGGCTGCTTGTACCGGTACTGGGACTATATTGTCCTGGTCCCTGGTGATAATGGCCTCAGCAAGCTGGGGAACTGTATCTGAGTCCTTCCTCATCTCTCCTTGGCTGAGTGCAAGGCCCCAGAAATCTGTCTATGAGGCTTTTAAAAGGGCTTATGGTTGTCTATGTACTCTGAGTTAGAAGGCAGGGAGAAATACTGACAAGATTGTTTCAAGAGGTCAGAACAACAAAAACTACTTTACTGGCAAGTTTAGAAAATCAGAGTACTTTGGCAAAAGGTTTAGAGCAGCATGCAGTCAACACAAAACACTTCTCAAAGCATTAGCTTGATCTATTCAACTTCAAACTCTCAACCAGTTCAATTTCAAGTTACTCAAAAATTCCAAAAAGAGGGAAATAAAAGAAGAAGAAAGAGAAAAACAGAGGAGATATAGAAAAGGACACCTATAGCTACCAACTCCTGGGTTCCAATGATGTTCAGCTGATAGAAGCTCCAAGAGGAGGTAAGGTAAATGTCATTATTGTATTAGGGACAGCTGAATAATGACATGACTCTCAGGTCTCAGAAGACTAAAGCCCCTCATTTACTGTACATCATCCTTTTATAGAGGCTTCCAAGAGAGCAAGACATGATTGGTCCCCAAACCAACACTCCACCCTCAATGGCTACTCAGGAACAACACCTTTGTAAACACCTTGCAAATAAGCATCGAGCTGGAAAACAGCAGGTACAAAGATTGTTTTTAATTCCTTCCAGTGTGGGAAAGTTATGTGGCTTGCTTTCCCACAAACTCTGCTGCTGCCTCTCTGACCTGGCTGTCAGCATCCACAGATAAAGACATCTTCATCTTGTGTTTGGCCTCAAACACTCCTTGGCCTCCTTGGGCCCTTCCCCCACGTGGGACTTCTGGTCATTTGGCCACTCAAGGTGAGTTAGGGGCTCCAGAGACAGGTGTGGAACATTGCTGTGCCAGGGATTGGCACTACTGCTGGCCTGGGATACAGGCTCTAGAGAAGAGGGTGTGGGGTAAGGCATTGCTTCTCCAAGGCAAGGTCCAAACTCCCTCTTCCTTCCAACTCATACACCCCAAAATGTCTCGAGACATCAACCTTTCCAGTCTCTCACACTGAGTCACCTGCAGGTGATAATTTCCCATCAGATTTCCAGTCCAGGTGACTCAGTTTTATCAGGCTGTGCTGTTTTCCTCTGTGGTCTCCAGTCAGATGCTGCAGAAAAGATGGGCAGAGTGTGACTCACACCGATTTTTTAGGCTGTTTCTATCCAAACCTGTATTTTTCCATATCACTTCGCTATTTGGAACTTCATTTCTGTTCTTGACAAGAGGCAAAAGGAAAATATTTTACCGAAATTGTCTCTTTCCTGTCTTAGAGGGGTAGGTTCTCCTATGTTAATAGCACTCCTGAAAGAACCAGGAGAGGGAGAAGAAATTGGTATTTATTTAATTAGCAGTGGCATTCAATTATCCCTTTGGTTATGTTTATATTTATATATTTGTATAAGAGTTATCATTTCATCTAAGTTTAAGTGGAAGTAGTTTAACCTCAAAATGGCATCATGTCAGAACATTAACAAGCCAGGAAATTTTCAAAAGCAGTTATCAGATTAACTGGCCATTCTATAACACAGATACTAATTACCATTATGGCTGTCAGGTACTGTCATATATTGAAATAAAGGAACCAGAAAAAAGAACATCATTATCTACTATGAAAAAGCTAGGCTTCGGATTTCCATGCCCAAAGCTGTCTTTTGATGTATCCATATTCTGTGTAGCTGAAACCCTGCAGGAAGTTATTTTGTAAAATGCTAACTTTTAGAAGTATTAAAAAAAAAAAAAAAAAAAAAGCAAAAAAAGCTGTTTTCTTGTTTTCTGCACAATTAAGGGGGGAAATATGGGAATATTTGGATTAAATTCCGAGTAACATTTCTGAATTACAAAAAAGTCCTTGCTATTACTTCTGCTGCGAATCCTCCAAAAGATCCACATGTATTTTCCAGTCTGAGCAACAATACTGTAAGTACATGTAATATAACAAAGTCTTTTGTCATTGTCTTAACTCCTGCCAAATTCAGTGCCTCTGGGCTCACTTCACATAGTTTCCTGCTATCTCATGACTGCCTTACAAAGTGCGTAGTCTTGAATGATACAAAATGCTTTGTTCCAAATTTTTGTGTGTTTCTCCTTCGAAAGCAAGGATTTTTATATGGTGTGTTTGGGGACTCCCAGTACAGCACAAGCTGATTCCGGGTCAGATTCAGTGTGAATTAATTTTCTTTCTTGTTGATGATCGTAAGTAGAAAAATGTGCTTCTTGGATATTGGTCTTCCTATTTTTTGCAGTTTGAGAAAGAGAAGATTATTAGTTGATATTTTGGTTAAAAAAAGCACTGATGGCATTTGTCTGCAATATTTTAGTATAATCATGGGATTTATTGTTATTTTTTTAGTTAGTTTGAGGTTTGGTGCAATGAAATTATGCAACACTTTTCTTCCTGATACAACTATATGCAATCAATCTGACTTTCAAACTTTTAAATCTGAATACCCTTCAGCTCAACAGTTTAGACAGATTTATGAATAGAAATTGAGCTATTTCTTAGGAATGTTGCTCATCAGTGCTTTCTGGGTTTTATGTTCTGTCTTCTTTTTGTGTATTCTTTCTGTCTCTTCTTAGATATTTTGGGCCATAAAGCAGTGAATGTAGGAAAGTTAAGTATAAAAAAAGGCATGAAGTATAAAAAATGTCTAAGTTTATGAACTTTTAGTAATTGCATGACCTTTGATAGGTACATCAAGGTCTGCAATTATGAAAGCTATTTATAAATAGCTAAATAAAGTGCATATATGTGCTACTGATTTAATAGAAAATTTTGAATTATACTATAGTCAGTACAGTTTCACTTTTTTTGGTCTGTAGTATCAAGCACCTTGGCCTGGCATATTGTGGGTTTTCTGAATACCTTTTTTCCCATACACAGTTTTTCCCATTCCCTGACACTCCATCTCCCTGATACCTGTAAAAAGAAGTGATATTTAATCAATTATCACTTTAAATATCATCAGAAAAAAAAGCGGAACTGAAACAGCCCCAGGCCCCCAGCTGCCTCATAACATCAAAATATTAACACTTGAGGAAAAAAGACTTTTTCCCATGTTGACTATCTGATAATGTATGACAAAAAATAGGAAAAAATGTGTCCAGCTACTGGCAGATTAACCAGTTTTTGTAGGATACTTATGGGGTAGAAAGACTGATCTGCTGCCAAAAGAATGGAAGCTTCCTGTTCAAGCAGGGAAAAAAAAAGGCTCTAATCCTGATGGATGGGTATAAATCTTGAAGTACTGAATTTAACTGGCTACACACAGTGTTAGGCTTAGGCTGTACTGAGCTGAACTCTTTGGCCAGTGACAATTACACTATTGTTACACTATGCTTGCCTTACACTTCAAAGTGCCAAAAAGGAAAGCAATTCCTATGGCCCTGTCACATTGATTGTCTACCTGAATGAAGCTAATGAGGTTTTAATACTGCACTGGTTACTCCAGCAAGGTTTTAATTAATAGATATCAGGTCCTTTATGCCTCATGCACTTTCTTCCCTCTGTGGTGCTCCCCTTTAGCTTCCAATTTCAAAATAGATTATGCTGAATGCAGGTCCCTTCATTTTGTTGCAATAAAAACTTTCGCTATTAAAATGAATGGAATTAATTTTTTTTAATAATCTTGTGATGTTTCAGTGCATGCTTACTATTTAAGACCCTGTGAAATAGTAAGCAACATTTCAAAAGCTTTTTCTCAAGTTTTGAGAAGGCGAAAATATTACAGTCAAGAAGCTGCCTTTTTTTTTTTTTAATTTTGTGTGTGTTTTTTTCCTCTGGTGCTAACCAGTTATTAGTTCAAACTCATGTCTCCCAAACCCTATAGAAGAAAATTTTTTGAAGTAGCATCTGTCTCTTCTAACAACTTGTGTGGATTGGTGTGGAAGTGAATTTCCTCCTGACTTGCCTCCGGTTCCAGAAATGTTTGTGTGTTACTTATTAAGAATGAGTCTGCAAAAGATCTATGTGAAAGCATTTGTATGACAGACAAGAAGGGTTTACCTGAGGCACACTCTCCTCATACTGTAAGCAAATCAATGCTGTGCCCTTGGAGTCCACCAAGTCCCAGAACAGAGCTCTTTTATAAACTCATAAATGGTAGAAAAGCACTGTGTCATTTTTTTTCTATGCACTAGAATTGTGGTTTTTTCTACATATCAAAACGAAGCTGCCTTATAATGAGGTTTCTGATGAAGTTTTTTCACCCTTATTTATCTACTTCATTAGCAGGATAACTTCCGATTTTGATGACCTTTGTATTACTACCTTTTTCTTTTTTCCATCTCCAGAGTGGCTGGAGCTTATCTTTGTGAAACTTGACTGGCATCTATGGAATTTCACAGCTAAAAAATATCTTTTGAGGTTTAAGGAAACATTATTGCATATTACATGTGATTGGAAACATCAAATGAACTTCTGTTTTGTGGTATTAGCTGTGTATTTGGCATGCAAGAAAAACAATGGATTTAGGCTCCTAAATAGCGTAGTTGCTTTCAAGCAGCCATTGATGCTTTTGTTAGCTGGGAGAGGTAGAAGAACCCCCCAAAAAAATGAATTCCAGGATTTGGTATGGACATGGGGTCTTCACAACCAAGCAGGCAACTTTAGAGGGTAGCAGTAATTTTCTGTGCTATTGCAGCTCTAATAGTTGAGACTGTGCGAGAGCCTTTCCCTTCCTAGCTGTCTAAGGCTTGATTCCTACAGAAATTGGAAGCAGTAGGACAGTCACAGATGGTTCCAGCTGATGGCTTTGTAAAGCTCCTGAATACATGCCTGCTGAGTACTAGGGAAGCAGCTCCTCAGTTTTCTGTCATGTCCAGCCAACTTTTGTGAATCTGTGTCTGGCTGTGCAAGGAAGCCGTGCCTGGCTAGTGGACCTGAGACATAAAGCAGATGTGAGATGACCTCATGTAATTTTGATCCTGCCCCATCTGTGTTCTCACAGTGGTGGTTTCAGTCAATTTGTTGGGTGAGTTCAGCTTTTGCATTCTTTGAGAATGCTAGTGGTTTTTTGATCTCTGTATGTGGCCATAGTGCTTTGAGGCAAGTCCTTAATTATATGTTGTTTTTCAATTCAGCATGTAAAGTGCTCACCAGACAGTATTTGAAAAACTGATCACTGCAGCTAAGCTGTAAGAATTCTTTAGGTCTTCTAAAAGAGGAATTTGTTCATTTACTTGCACTCTGTGGGCCACTATTAAATATTGTTGGCATACTTGGGTTTGTGTGTGGTACTGACCAGCAGAATATTTCTAGGTACCAAGGTAGAGCTTTAGCTGGCAGATCCATTGGCTGTCCTCACAATGAGGGCAACATTTTTCCCTGTGGTTTCTTAATAGTGTTACACCCATAAAGCTGAGAGTCTTTCAGTCTTTCTGTTCTCTGGATAAATGTATGAGTTATTGTGTTTTAATTACTTCCTACAGGTATTTGCTACTAAAAACTTATTGCATGTTGTCTGTCCAATCAGGAAACAGAAGCTAAGCTAATCAAGCTGTTCTGGGGTTGGGGATACAGGAGAGGTGATGTAATCCCTCTTTCTTCCTCTCTCTGGAGGAGGAAAATTCTTACAGAGAACAATTTCTAGATGTACCATCTGGTCTTTCATACACAGAAATCTCCTGACCTGGACTAAGACAGAACATATTGTCAAATAACCAGGGTGTTAGAATGGACTGTTTTCCCATCCAAATCAATGCTTAGTTGTGTGCAAAAGATATTGTTAGGGCCAGAATGAAGATTTGAGATTCACAGACCCATTTGATGCTTAGGTGCTTCTGTTGGAAATTTTTTTTTAACCTGAATTTCAGCTCTGCTGGTGTGGCTTTAGAGTAGACAGTAGAACCATGTTAGTTCCTATGAGATGAGAGCTTGTCTCCTTCATATCGAGAAGGAAAGGCAATTATCTTTATTTGTACATCGTGGATGTTATCACAACTGTCCTTTATTTTGTTTATATCACTTCTCTGAAACTTTATCTTGGCAGAAGATCTTGCATCTTGTGGAATGACGCTGTTGAGTTATTAAGGTTGTGCCTGGCAGTGCAGTTCTTCCCCACTCCCAGACATGCAGTGTTGGGAGTGGATTAACCTGGGATTGGCAGATGTTCACATGAACCACAGATCAAGTCTAGGAAAGATGATTATGGAGTAAAGTACCATGCTTGCTGAAGGCCAAGGTTTTATTTCTCCAGTTAAAGTTGTTCTGCTTGAGTCATTTGTTTTGCAGTGTGTTATCATTATTTCCTTCCTTCCCATTGTAGGAAGGAAATAAAATGCCATGTTTGGGGAGTACAACATAACCAGTCCTCACGTCTACCTTCTCCTTTACACATATTGTATAAAAGAGGAGGAGTTCAGGTAAGACCTTTGCTTTTGACTTGAGCCCTGGAAGGCCCTGGAGCAGCCTCTTCCCAGGCAGTCTTATCAGGGTCTGATGCACTCTGCCAGCCCAGTTTACTGTGAATTCTGAGTCTGTGCCTTTTAAATCCCACTGCAGTGTGTCTCATATTCAGCTTTGCATGGTGCTGAGAACTAAAAGGAGATTCTGTATCCTCATTTCCCCAGCAATATTTCACTATTAGTGAGTTTAACACCTCCGCTTAATGCAGCCTTGTTTGGCTGCCATTAGAGATGTGACATCAGTGTGGAGTTAAGAACTCTCAAATTATTTAGTCTGTCTTGCAGGTTAACTGCCTGATTAGAGATAGAAATTGTAGGTCCAGCTGATTCATCAAGCTAATTAATTGAATTAATTCATCAAGATCAGCTGTGCCAAAATATTTTACTGCACATTGAAAATACAATTCTGTAACATTTCATGAAACCCTGATTTTTCAAACATTAGAAATAATGCAAATGCAAACAATAATGTACGAAAGAATAGATAGATTTAAAACAGATTTAAGCAGTGGCTGTGCAAAAATTCCCAGCAAAATACTTGATATTTTGTATTATTTTACTAGCTCTGCTAGAAAAGAAGGTGAAGGGAGAATCTGGTGGGTAATATACTTAAGGGAAAAAAAAACGATGGTGCTTTCTAGCTAAGAAAAAAAGAAAGCTTTCAGATTTGATCAATCTGTTTAATCTAACCTCAAAGTGGAATGTTTTTTTTCCCCTAGTAAAGAGCAACTTTTTTCTTTTTGCTTCGTAAATAAGATATCTTTGATTTTTGAATGTTCAAAGGCAGAAAAAATAATGTGCTTCATTTTTACACCTATTTAAAAACTGATTTTTGTATTTTTTCCTTTTATTTTCTCTTTGCCCTATAAAGATCTTTAATCTTCAACCCTTCAGGTGTGTATGAAAATACTTCACTCAAGCATTTGTGGACACTTCAGTAATCTTAAGTAGCTTTGCAAATTTATTCTTTTTAAGCTAGTATTAATCTTGTTCAGTCAATCTACATTTATTGTGACGGGAGAAAAAATGAAAACTGAAATTTCACTACACTTAATAGGAAACATCCACACTTGAGGCTTAATTTTAAATTGAGGAGGACAACTATAGTGAAAGTGGTGTCAAATTTTGTGAGTAAACCCACTTGGCCCAAATGGGATGTGAGCAGGGTTTTATCATTCAGTAGACCGAGACATAGGAGAGCTAAATTATGCCGAGTAAGTCCCAATGAGACTCTTGTTGTGTGCTTGTTACCAATACACAAAGGTATTGAAAGTGGGTTTTGTTTTTAAATGAAGATTAAGTTCATTTCTTCCTCAAGGATTTCCCCCCCCTTATGATTACATCAAGGGATGCACAGTCTTGTGAACATAAAGTCTCTTTGAACAGGGATGAATGATTTTTTCCTGTCCCTCTTTTCTACAGCCTTCTTTATACCATTTTGATTTATTGTAAACCTGAAGAAAGTGGTTTTCTTCATGAAATACTGAGTTTTAAGGAGGGAGATTATACACATTGCACTGATAGCAATCTTTGTTGTTGCAAGATAAAGCAATCATGCTCTCAGATGAAAACACACCTGGAGATCCAGTGCTCTTACTCCTGGCTCTGGAGCCACAAAGTGCAAGGCCTCTTTATACTCAATGCTCAAGGGAGGAGTGTTGTCAAAATAGGAACCTCTCTTTTTTGTTTTCTGTGTATTTCTACCATCTGCAGGAATGGGAGCTTTTCATACTGTGTTTTTTAAACAAGGAGAAAATGAACACAAGTAACTGCAGAAGTGTTAATAACATTTAGAATAAGTTTTCACATATTGGAATAGCTTTTTTTTCCTCCGTCCTGGGTACTCTGTCCCGCTCAGACTGTGGAAAGCAGTCAGAAGAACTGAGCTGCAGATGTCTAGTTGGCATCAGAGAGATGGACTGGTTCCACCATCCCTCTCTGCCTCTCCACACATCTCCATGGGGAGGTTTTGGAAGTGTAGGCAGGAGAGAAGTGGCTGCTCCAATGTGGTATTTCCAGTAAGTGACACAGGCTGGAAGGATTCTTCAGATTCCTCTTGAAACAGATGCGAACAGACCATGAGCAGCTTTGCTTAAATAACTGGTTTCTTCATGAGCCAATTCTTCACTGAAAGGATTTTGGCAGAGAAGTGCATAATAGCTGTAATTTTTCTACTGCTATAACACTGTTCCTTTTATGTTCCAATAAAAATTACCCTTGCCTAGTGCATATGTACAATGTAAATTCTTTGGAGCAAAACCCAACCTTTATCATCATCGTGTTTAGAGCTCAGAAGTGAGATTGTAAAAATCCTGCACATTGAGCAGCAGCAAACTCTGTCCAGACATGGATATGAACAAGTCTCTCAGGAGGTACCTATATATTAAAAACCAGCTCAGTATAAGCACATTATTTGTTGCAAACATTTAAGGCAATCCTAGGCCTTAGTGAGGCTCTGTAATAAGAATTTGTTGCATGTCATAGCTGGTTCACTTTGTTCTTTCCCAGTTCACTTGAGGGAAGGTGCAGTTCTGGTGGGAAAGCTGTCCTCTGGGTCATTTAAGGCTAAGAGAATAATATGTTGACACTGGATTTTGTGAAGCCATGTAAGCTCATAGATGTTCATTTTGACAGAAAAGGTGAAAATAAATGACATCATTTACTGATAAAGCAAAATGCCCTTTTGTTTAGCAGAATACCAAGAAGAATTCTTAGACCACCTAATGAAAAATATTATGCTATTTTAACTTTTCTTCTTACTTCTTCTTTTTAAACATTGGATGGTAAATATATTTTCTTCAAAGATACTTTTCTCTTCTTGAGACAATTTGATTGCTCAATCAGTTTCCAACTTTTGTTATAGTATCTGCAAGTATTTTTTTTAAATTAACTAATATTTCTGCTATAGAATTAAAACTCATAGTAAATGCAACACACGTGGGAGAAAATATTTTCAGCATAAAGCTGCCTAAGTTTCTAGTAAATACCATACTAATTGCTTATACAGAAACAATGCTTTTTTTTTTGAGACAGCAAATTGTAGTAATGGGAATCTTAACTATGGGAATTTCAGGTGAAAAAAAAAGATGTATAAAACTGATTTCAAAAGAGAATATTTGTATTTTATACTAATTATTTTTCCCCCAAATTCCCCTTTTTCTGCCCTTGAATCAGCAACAATGGGACACCCAAGAAAGGGTGTGAATCAGAGTAACTTCAGTGAGTAAATCACACAAGCAGAGGATCCAGCCCAGTCCTCAGCTGCTTTAGCAGCTTTCTCAAGGGTACAGACGTTGGAATTATCTGCTGCTGTTGGTAGGATGGCTGTTTGCTGTGCTGGTGCTGGCTCACTCCCATCAGTGCCTGCAGCTCCAAGAGGAGCCAGTGCTCTTCACATGGGTGCTTTGTGCCGGAATAAAACAACCCCTGCCGTGATACTCCTCATTTCCTCAGTGGGAAGAGAACTGTTCCCTCTAGAAAAGACCATTTTTAACTTTTAAAATACCTCACTGATTTACAACGCTTAACAGAAACTCTGCAGAGAATGACAGAATTAGTTAAAAGTTGTATATGGAAATCACGCCTGGAATGTGCTATCATACACACACACTTACATCCTCTTTTGTAGAAAACAGATTTTCAAAGGATTTTCCTCCAAATATTGCAGAAAGATCCCGAAAGGAGGTAAAATTCTAGCAGATATTGTTTAATATGGGGTTTAAACCTGCTGCTCGTGGGCTTTGCTGATGGTTTACAGTGGATAGGACAGGAAACTGCTAGTTCCCATTTGTTTTTTGTATAACACCAATAATGTTGTAGACCACCATCAGAACTCTTAGACATCTCTGTTTCAGGTTGTAGACCACAGCCTATTTATTCATCTCTTGTGTGGAAGTTGTCCTGTGTTTACCGTACTCTTGTTGCTCTTTTAATGAAATTTTTCCAGTTCTCCTATAAGGTTCTGGAAAGAGGGGCCACAACTGCCTGAATTATTCAAAATACTGGCATTCTCTGGGTATATTCAGTGACAGAATGATGTTCTCTGGTTTTTTCCCTCTGTGCTTTTTCTAGGGATATATATTGTTTGCTTTATTGATTGACTCTCAGTAGAAGTGAAAGAAATGGGTGTGCTTACTCTAAGGCATAGCAAGAGTAAGCCTAATTGATGTCCAATTTCTCCAACATCCTTGGAGAAATCTTTTCTTGACTTCAAATATGAATAATGTAGTTTTCCTTCTCTTATCAAAGGCAGATTTGGGTAGAGCAAACTTACCTTGTTTACTTTGGAATGAGGAAAGTTTTTTGTATAGAGCATTTCAGGAGGTGCTCTTGAGTTTGAACATAAGGACTAATTAAAAATGTTATTTTTTTTCTGGAGACTGCTGGTCGTTTTTTTTTCTGCTATTAGTGATGGCAGATGAGGTATCAGAAAAATGCTGCTCCATTAGATACCGGATTTCCCGCATTCTGTTCCTCCCAGCATCAGCAATCAAAGAGCTAACATATGTCCGTTTTGCATTCTGCAAAACAAAATTTTGCTAAGCAAAGTGCCATGGGAGTTTCTCAGCCCAGCTAGTCCTCTCACCCATAAGCACTGCAGGGCTTTTCACCTCTGTACTCTGGAGATGACTAGTTTTGTGTCATCCCTGCTCCAAGTGGAGGCTGGAACATAAGGAGTACATCCACCACTGCTCTATTGATGCACACAGAAGTGTGGGTAGTTTTAGCAAACTTCTGGCAGCAGATGCTTGGCTGGTGTGAAGCGTCTTCAGGGATCCTGTGATTCTCTGCACCAGCTGAGGATCTGCTCCTGATTGTGCAGCTGGGACCTGAAACTGCACTGAAAGCAGTTGAACTTCCCCCACTGAACATTTAGAAGGGATCTTGGTCCTTTCAGAGCTTGTGTTTTTCAGGCTCTGTAATAACAAGTGCTGGTTGTTTCATTCATTTAATCGAAGCTAATCATCAGATGGAAAACATTGCAACCAACACGAACAAGAAGTTGCTCCATGGCTCATATCTCAAAAAACTTGAACCTACAAAATCAGCCATGCCAAAGGGCCTCAGAAATATGTGAGCTTTCTCCATAAGCAGTATATCCTCCAAGCCAGTGACATTAATGTGGGTTACATGAGGAAAAATCTGTCTGTTTTCTAAGTGACTCAAGCATCTTGCTGATGTTTTATGTGTAAGACAGGAAGGGGCACCACAGTTTCTACATAGTCTGTTGTAAGAACATCTTATGAAGTGTTGTGGTTTGAAAGCAAAACGAATGAGAGGCTCCAAGTCAGAGATATAATTTAATAAGAAAAAAGGTAAAAAGGTAAAAATAAAATAAAATAAATGCAATAACACAAAGGACCACTGACAGAGTCAGAATACGACCTGGATGGTGGAAGCAGTCCAGGTGAGGTGGTCTTCCTGAAGCAGTGATCCTGTAGAAAGGTCTGGTAGCCCTGCTCCTCTGGGAATCCAGTGGTAAGTGCCACTTGCACTGTCCCACATACCAGCTTATATCCAGGTGAGAATGCTTGGCTCCTCCCCCTGGGCAGAGCATCTCACAATGGGATGAGGAGTTGTGAAGTGGGTCCTTGATGGCCCATTAAACAGAGATAACCCCTGGAGGGAGTTACCTGTGAGTCATGGGCCAGGCGTTGATGGGCCATTAGCAGAAGACACCCTTGGGAAAACACTAGCCCACCTGGTTTCAACAGCTCATGAAGATGGTGATAGAATAAATACTTTGTGTACATCCTACACTGCAACCCAGGACAAGTGTCTGTGCCTCTGGTTTTGTCAGATCACATTAATTAGCGGTGAAAATCACCCTCAAAAAAGATCTATGAAAATACTTTGTTCTGACGGCCTGTACTTGAGGTGTTTGTGGGATTCCTCACTTTAATCTTGGGGTTTATAGCCTGTCATGTTTAGGTATTTTTTTCTGACATTTTCAATAGATGCTTTCTCTAAGACGTGTCAGAAAACCATGAATAAATCTTTAGTTGGTTACATTACTTTACAACAGCAATAGGAAGAATGATACCATTAATTCTAAAAAAACAAAACAAAACAAATCCCCAAAACCCAGCTACATGGCCCTTTCCATCTTTTCATGGTTACGTTTCACCACATGGTAGTCACACATATATGTGACAAATTGCTGGGTTCTGAGGGTTTTCACTAAATAATAATTATTTTTCTTTTATTTTCTTTCTTTTATTTTTA
Source organism: Sterrhoptilus dennistouni (assembly GCA_013397095.1). Lineage (NCBI taxonomy): Eukaryota > Metazoa > Chordata > Aves > Passeriformes > Zosteropidae > Sterrhoptilus > Sterrhoptilus dennistouni. The sequence goes on along the minus strand of VWZU01017023.1, from coordinate 535,485 downwards.
AAATTTATTTCAAAGTTTCATTATTTTAAATGCATGTGTTTCTGAATGGCTCATTCTGGAAAGAAATAACACCACTCAGCTTCACAGAGTACTTAGTGATTATACACTCTGAATTTACAGTTCATAGCAAATAGATGATCTACTTACAGGAGAAACATTCTCAAGAGTCCTGTAAGTAACAAAGTAGAGGAATCGTGTGTGCTCATAAATAGAAAAATAGGTAAAATCTACTGAACAGAAATCATTACCATTTCTGTTCACAAAGATAAACTAGAAGAAAAATCAATAGATAGGATAGTTGTAGTAAAATATTGTTCTAAACTATCTATCAGGTAATAGTTTCCATGGCAGTTTTACGAGCCTCTTCTGGGGAGCTTGAAACTTGAGTGTGTTTTATTTTGTTTTTAAAAAAGCATAAAATCGTATCAAAAGGAAGGGACAAGACATCATGAGGATGTTTTAGTATCCATCAGAACCACTAGAAAATTTGTCATTTGCATTCAGGGGGTATGAAGCATCTGTGTTTTATGGTTCAGAGAGAGTTGGAGGATCATGGGCTGGCAGGGGAACACAGGCTGAAGCTGCGAGCCTTTTAAATGATGTTAACACTATAGACATCAAACAGGAAAGTGGAAGGACATGTAATGCACTCTCTTCTAAAAATACTTAAGGAATGCAGGAGGTTTTCTTTTCACAGATGAAATTTCTGAATATTAAGGTTCAAAGTGTCTTTATGTTAAGGTGTAATACCCTCACAGAGTTAAATGTGGTTGAATAGGAACCGATAAATTGTAAGATTGAAGAACTGCAGGTGTCTTGTTGGAAACTCTGTAACTGCAAGTTATGATTGATTTTAAACTGTTGTTCAACTGCTAATTCAAGCTCCAGAATTATTGCCATAATTAGTGCTGGTGTTGAAGCCTGCAGCTCTGTGATTCTAAATACCCCAAATATCCCTTGGCACTCCTCTCCTGTAGGACTTTCTCTTCCACTGAAGCTCTGAAGAGCTGAAAATCTCAAAGAATTAAAAACACTTCGAAAAATGGCTTGCAACTCAATATAAATACTAACACCTCCCTCCCCCCCACACACAGTCTGAGCTTTGTCAAAGGATGCTGAATAAAATCTCTAACTTGGCTTTATTTGGTAACTTGCAGTTCCACTCTCCAAGGGACTTCAAGCTAGCACGAGGACTAACCTGGCTTCTGGAACTGCCCAATGTAGCTTTTACTGCAGATTGTCCAAAGGGTTTGTCAGCACCATCAGTTTATTAGGATTTTGTCTTTTTCATAAAAGCCTTTTGGCTTGAGACTGTCAGGCTGACATCAGTCTACTGGAAAAAAAAAAGGTAAAATTAAAACAAGAGATAAGCTCCTGGCTACAAAGCTGAAAAGACTATAGCAAAAGGAAGGCATAAAGCAGGGAAATGAAAAGTGTAAAGTGCACCTGAAAGCAATCTTTTATCCAAACCACCACAGAAGATTATGACTGATCTTCGATTCCATAGCTGAGGGCTGATGCACAAAGCTGGTCAGAGAACTGCCTTTGAGAGCAGATGTGTGAAATGACTTCGGGAAAGGAACAGCTCAGTCCTGCCACCCTGGGCACTCTCTGACTCAACCTGTCCTGTTTTGCTTTGGTTTCACACAGGTCTCTAGAAGACTTTTCCTTCCCAAAAAAGAAAATGGTTTTGTTGATAAATATCTCTACTTGTTTCTACCCTATTTCTTTCCTCTAATCTTCTGATCTATTAATTTACCCTGTAATAAAGAGCCTTATCCAAATGTGCTTTGCCATTTTAGTCCTCAATTAACATATTTCTTTGGACCCAAACACTTTTTGTACTCCACACATTTTTTTCCATTTGAAAGATTTATTTTACATTTATTAGGTTTTCTATTTCCTTCTTAGCTGACAAGATATTGTGACCTGCCCTTGAAGGCGAAGGTGGCTGAGAACTACAGAGATGAATGACTGGAGTTGCCACAAGGCTGTAAATCTCTTGGCATAACTGGTCTGGGACACGCAGAGACTGTGTGAGGTGCTTTCAAAATCAAAATAGCGAGGAGAAAAAATCTGGAGAAGACATCATGAAGAAGCAAACCAGAGGGTCTTGTTTAAAGTAGGTAAGCAAAAATAATTCTGAACTTTCTGAAGAATAAATGGTTGCTCCAACAGAAAGCAGGGTGAGTCTTTTCCTCACCAGTTTTCTGTTTTAAAGGATTGAGGGAAGGTTAACTATAAATTCCAGGCTCTACTGATTTTTTTCTTCTCACTTTACTGTGAAATTATGCTAAAGCTAATTGCCTCTCTGAGGCTAATTGCCTGTGGTTAAAAAAAATCATCTTGGGTTTAGCTCATACTTTCTGTAATTCCTTTAACACAGACTTCTCATTCAATTCTTCAGTTCTCCTTCTCTAGGGAAATAGACAAAAACAAACCCAAAATATTTTGTCTACAGCCTTTTTGAGTTTCTTATGGTATCAGTCAGTCTTTGGAGCTGCTTCTTTGTTGCTTTGGAGAGGTTAAGAGCAGTGCTCTTGTGATATATTGTGCTGTGATCTGCTTCTCATGCTTCAGAAGATACAGGTGGAAAGGAGACATCTCAGAAAACTTATCTGTGAAGTAAAGATTCAGCTTTCCAGAGTGAAACTCCAGCACATCAATTCATCAAACGTGTATTTTGTGTAGGCCAGTGTCATATGAATTTCAGATGGTTTGTTGCTGCATTTTGGGCCTATTTTTCCATGTTTCAAATTCAGTTATGATTATTAACACAATCTCCTCCAGTAGATAAATAGTGCTACTGAACCCTTTTACCAACACTCATCCAGTTCACATGAGCTACCTGACTGCAAAACTGTGACATATGTTTCAGTGAGCTATACATTTCTGGTTTGGTTTAGTTAAGCTTTAATTTTTTTCATTTGCAGGCAGATGTTTGAGAGACATCAATGTGACAGCTTCCAAGTAAAAGATCTTGTTGTTTTTTCCTGTGTCTCTCATAAATGCCCTGATCTCCCTGTTTATTTGAAGGCATGAGGCAAATTTCAAAGGAGCAGCCAGCAGAGAAATGCTGCATTTTTCATCTGGGTGATACATATAGAAAGTGAGAGACTGCTGAGTCAGGCACAGTTGGCTGTTTGTTGCTGCCTAAAATCATTAGCAATATGAGATTATACAAAGCACCTGCTGAAAGTTCAAAAGATCTTGAGTGCAACCTTGGAGAATGTTATTAAAGTCAGATTTGTAGTCTGTATCCTGCACAAAAATATAAACAATTTCTTTTTCTGAGTGCTTTTGTGGCTTAGCTAACAAAGGCAGGAAGGCAGCGTGATATTCCTGATATTCCATGGCTTGCCACAAGCCTTTCAGATTGTCCAACGTGATCTTTGAAACACATGGTGAAAAGGAGGGGGATCATTACTGTTGCTGTTACATAGAGAGACAGAGTGCAGTCACATCTTTTATTGCTTTTAAATCCACTTTCTTAATCTTGGTGGGTGTGGGTGGTGGTGCTCAACCAACACTACAGCTTTGAAGTGCTTTGTTGCCTGGTGTACTCAGATGTGCTCTCCTGAGCATCAAGGTCCTCTGTGTAACGGAGGAGGGGAGCTGAGCGCATGAAGAGTCAGTGCTTTAAAAGCTTGAGTTCACCAGCAAGAAGTGCTGGACTCCAGGATGTGGCTGAAGTCCTGCTCCTTTCAGAAGCAAAGTTACCGAACTGTACTGCAGGAGAGCATCTATCTCCAGGCTAATTTTCTTCTGGTAAGAAAGTAGAGGAAAGCACACAGTGAAACACTGGAGCAAAAAAAAAAAATTATCATGAAACCCTTTATTAATTTTCCCCAAAGTTAGAGCATTTCCTTCAATTTTGCTGTAGCTGTCTGTTGCTCTGCAGTGCCGGATTCATGAGTCACACCAGCTTGAAGGTTTTTCACTCTGCTTTAACTTTAAGTAGTTAATAATTTATTGGGCTGGAGTGGAAAAAATACAACCACAGCCTAATGACTTGGGGATCTCTCTGGGAGAAGCATGTGAAGTGGGTTTCTGCCTGCACTCCACTATGTACTTAGCATTATGCATTCATTGAAACAAGCACTTGCTGGGTCAGCTCCTCCCAAGGTGACTGCTGAGTTCACCAGGATGTGGTTGTTCCTGCCCATGTTTATCCATTCTTTCTCTCCAAATTACACTCCTCATGGAAAGTGGAACAGTTGATAGTATAAAGTTTATCAAATTGCCACTTTTGAAATTTTACATGGCCTGGTAGTCCAAGACTTTTCTTTGGTGGTAGGAGGTACAGGTTCCAAGCAAGAGGGAGGATGGAGATTTGCTGATTGTATCTTGTGAATGAATGGGGGAGACATTTGTTTCTCAGTTACGGTTTACTTTGCAACCCAACTGAATATTTGTATTTTGAAAATCTGCATTCTCATGGAAGAAAGGAAAACTGTACCAATTAGTCATAGTGGTTCATTTAGAAACAGACTGTCTTGAAGCCTAGCCTAAATTTCTAAAGTGCTAATTGTTCTCTCAAATAATATTATTAACTTAACCATTTTGCACATAGGCAAAAGTAAGTGGTGGTGTTTATGATACCTTTGAAATAATCACTTAGTTAATGATAAAAAATAAATTCCTCCCTATTTTCAAATCCGACTCCTTCAAAAGAAATTCAAAACTTTTAGGCAGTGAGATTGTAAAACTTTCCAACCAGTATGTCCAAAATAAAGTAGGAAAGAAATATTTAAAGATACTTTCTTGTGTACTTTAGAAGTGTTGCTTTAAGTCTTACTTTCCTGTGAAATGGCAGCCCTGAGCAGAAGGCTGTGAATTCACTTGCTGTTGGCATGTTTTAGCCATGTCCTTCCACCTCCCGCAGTTGCCAAAAACAATCAAACTGTCATGGATGCAGTCCCAGGAGGGTTCTTCAGAGGAAAGGGACTTCCTGTGGCAAAGAATCAAGGTTTTCATCCTGCTGTCTATTCTGGCTGTGGGAGGTGTTTGGAGGAGGAAAGGTCTGCAGCCAAAGCATGTCCAAGTCCTGCCAGTCTCTCCTGCTGGAACAGGCTGGGGGAGCAGTGGGCGCTCAGGTGTGACTTGGAGCAGCTTTTTAGTGCCTCCTGCTCTGTGCCAGGGCTTGGGACAGTTCCCAGCCATCCCCAGAAGGCAAACAGGCTGAATTCCCCTGAGTTTGGCACAGTATCATGACGGCTGCGTTTGAGAGCACTTTTAGTACTCAATAGCAATTTTCCAGTGCTGTGAACCTGACACTGACTTACCTTGCAAATTCCATTGTCCTGGCTCCAACTGAAGTGTCGTGCCATTCCTGGAAGAGACTGTGCATGCATTGGTAATAGCTGAGTGTGTCAAACATTTTTGAAAGGCTTTCAGTCTTTATGTATTCCAGTCTGAATCAGATTTTGGATGGTCAGGAGTCTGAATGTGGGCAAGTACTTGTGGCTAGAAATGATGGAGGTGACAAACAGAGAAAATGAGAAAAAAAAATGACCATGCCTAGAAAAAAAAGGTAAGAGTATCATGAGACAAGCCTGGAAGAAAAAATAGCAAAAGATAAGCCCAAAACAAAAGAAAGCCCAAAACAAAACAACACTACCACCAAGAAAACAAGCCAAAAAAGAAAAAAAAAAAAAACAACAAAAATCAAACCCTGATAAGTCAAAGCCTAGGAGAAAAGGAACACATGGTAATCTAAAGTGAAGTGATTTTCTTTTATTTTTCCTTTCTACCTAAAGAGTGTTTTTCAACACTCACTAAAGAAGTGAGTGGTACAAGGCTCGTTGTGCAGCCTTTATGCTCCTTCTGGAGCACAGAGCTTTAGTTCAAGTCAGTCACTCATATCAAATATATCACTTTAGTTTGGAAGTTGGCAAAGTACTGCTGAAATCAGTGAATGTGTTTTAAAGAGGTTTTTGGCTTAATTAGAGATTAGAAAGTTCCCCCTTTGTGTTTTCTTTTGTATAGACACATATGAATCTTCTGGGTTTTTGTTTCAGTACATTATTTAACCAATAGATTCTTGTCTGTGGGATTGTACAATTGAGAAGACATTCCAGGAACTGGCACACCATATCTGATGGAAATAGCTGTATTTCAATTCCCTGACTTTGTGTCTGAGAGAATTTACTTTCTTCTGCCTCTTCTGCAGTTAAAAGTAATCCTTTTCCTCCTAGGTCCAATGAGGAAATGTCTGACAAAAGTTTGATAATCCGCTTTCCAAACATTGCATCATCTCACATTCTTTGTATAAGGTATTCTCTTAAACCTCTGGAGTATCCAAGAGCTACTCCTTTCTCATTTTACATATGGGCAATTGAAGCAGAAGTACAAACTAGGAGGTCCTGTCTACAGAGCCAGATTCCCAGCTTGGAAGCCACCCAGTCAATCCTCCTTTATTTTGAGAGATGGAGTGGAGACATGCTTCAAATTACCTTAGCATGTTGGTGTCACCTTGCCAGTAAAAGTTTTTTACCTCGGAGCTAGTTTTAGAGATAAAAAATACAAAAATCGGAGGCAGGGGGAGGCATAGAGTAGCCAAAATTTCTTTGAACATAATAAATTTCTAGCTGGACTGGTCTTAAATTTATTGTTCACTGAAAAGAAATGTGCTTATCAGTGCTTATTAGATTGTTAAGTCAGTTTTTTTGGTCATTCTCATTTATATGGAATTATCCTGAGTACAGACAAATAGATATTAATGGGCTGTGAGGGTCGTTATTCAGTTCTGAATGCCAAGTTGTGCAAGATCCTTTCCATTCCTCCTGTCTTATACAACTGTGAGTTATCTAGATTTCTATTATCTGCTTTCTTTTCCCCGCTGATCCTTTTTTACATACGGTTGTTTCTTTCATTTCAGGTACAGAATAAATGTCAATTAGTCTCTTGTCTGTTTTGTGACTGACCTTTGAATCTCTAGGGTGTACAGTCCAGGTAGCTCTGTGGGTTGTGCTCATCTGAAAGCGGAGATTCTACCTTATAATATTTAGCTGCTTTACACTGGGCAGCTTTGAATCTAATGAAAGGGTCTGCATGAGAACAGAGCTCAGTGAATACAGCAGAACAGGGGGGTTTAAGCACGTTTGTCACCATTACCTTTGTATTGTCTCTTCCAGTAAACAGAGGATTCCTTTCAGTCACGTTCCTGCTGGTTTCCCGGTGTCTACTTTCATTCTGAGATGAAAAGAATCCAATTTGATTTTCTGTCTCAGATCTACATATTGTTACTGCTCTGCCCTTATCGTACTTTTTACCAGCTCATTCTTGCTAATATGCTCGTACAAAATTTCTCATAAATGTTTAATTCCTAACAATAGAGTACCGGAATAATTTCCATGGTACAGAAGTGTTCTGCTGACCAACTTACTGGAGTAAAAATGCTAATATGACCCTTGGGTCAGTCACACAGCCGTCTTTAATGTAAATTTAATGCAGTGATTCCCTGGGAGATGGAAGATGGCGGGCTTAGCAGAGCTGCACTGAATCAAAATATCAGTATTTAGCATCCCCTGGTTACCAGGCTACTGCTCACCTCTGAGACCAGGGAAGATCATCACAGAAATGCATTTTAAAGCTACCCATCAAATATACAACTGGCTGTGTTGTATGAAGAAAGGTTTTTGCAGATTTGATGAGAGGTTTAAAAATAATAAAGGACAGGGTAGGAGGAGGCAGGGGGAAGGACAGAAGATACTGGGTTCTAGTGTCTCACTCTCTTCTCCAATTGTTTCTGTTAGAAAAACAACAAAGAACCCCATCCATACACTTGATATCAAATAAAACATCATATTTTTCATAAGCTGAATAGATGCCTTGGAAAGCAGCCAACGAGGGAATTTTCCACTTGTGCTGCCTTTGCAGCCTCTTTCAAACCTACTGTTAAGCAGCAGGGGCACATACGCACTTCACTCCCTTTTCTATTATGCAGCTATGACACGTTAAGCTCCTTGGAATGGCATTCATATTTTATCAGCTCTCCTAACGTCAGTTCTTTATTTATAACTTGCTCTTTTTTTAAATTTTTTTATTTTTTTATTTTTTTTTCTTTCCAGCCTGTATATCTAGACTTAGTAAAGAAAGAGAATAAAGCAGCTGAAGAAAAAAACCCCACTCCAAACCTCTTTGTGAATTTAATCATACCTTTCAGGTGGAATGTGTGTTTTCACTCAATGTTTAAGAACTCAGCTGATCATTATTTTCTCTTTTCACATGCAGCTTGCCATGGCACCCTCTACAGGTCATATCTGATTTGTTTACATTTGATATGGCACCTTTGCTTTGAAGAATAGTAGATTTCATTCCCTAAAGCATCATATTGAATCTGTGCCTGCAATCTGCCAGACTTCTGAGTTTTCTGCACAGGAAAGCACTGAAGGTTTGGGCAGACTTGTGCTGATTTGTAAATGCAATGACACAGGGTTGACAGAGACTTCAGCAAACAGTGCTTATATATTGGTAGTCTTGTTTTTATAAGCTTATGTTTTGTGCTATTGAGAAAACACTGATTAATTTATATGTAGATAGCTATCTCATGCTGTTGAAAGTAAGCTGTAATACCAACAGGAGCTGAATTTGCTACCATGACTCCGATAACCTGGCCAACTAGTCAAATTTAAAGACCCTGCAAGAACACTTTGTGTAGGTGGAGGAACTGGTAACACTTCTGGTACAATTTCAGCATGTTTGTTTTTTAAATACACCCTGCTTTTTCAGAATACAAGAGAAACAGTCATCAGTCATTTTTCCTATTCTGAAATACTAGGTTTGCTACTCCAGGAAGATCTGTCCTCAGTAAGCCTTTCTCCCTGTCTCTCTCTCTCTCTCTCTCTCTCTCTCTCTCTCTCTCTCACTTTTTCACTCCTGACTTCCATCATATATTTGAGCATTTCTTAGCCTGTGTTTCTACAAGCAGGAAAACATTTCTCCTTGGCCCAAACAGCCAGCCCTGCCTCAGCCATGGCCAGTGAGTCCTGGCCAGAGTTGGGGTTTTTAGATGCTGAACAAGGCTAAATAGCTCCCAGCACAAGTGCCTTCTATGTGAATGTAGTCAAAGGCTTAACAGCAAGGAATAGATGAAATAATGTCTTCATATACCCATGGATACCAGCAGAGGACTGGGATTTTATTGGCTGTTTGGCAAGGTTGTGTCACAGGAAAGGTGGACAGCAGGGGAAATGAAAATGCTTTCTTTACTTTGTGAACAGGATTTTGATGTTTGCATTATTTGGAAATCTTGAATGTCAAGAGAAAAGCCAGCATCTCAAAGCTGGGTAAAGGCACAGAACACAAAAAGGGATATTAAAGTCTCAGTCCTTCCTCTTTGGAGGACACTGCTAAAGGAAAAGTTGTTGGTTACCTCTGAGTGGATGCAGAATGAATCGTGTAACACTTGGCAGAGCACTATCAATGTCCAGGGGTCAGACAGCACACTATCTCCCACCCCTCTTGGTGGGTCAGAGCTGTTGTTCTTGGGGAAGAAAATTGGAGTGAATTGTGATGGCAGCACAGCAGGGCCCTTATGTATTCCCTCAATTTAAGCACAGACATAAACCTAAGGGCTGAGACTCACTGTCTGATGCTTTCTTGAAAAAAGAAAATAAAAAATAGAGATAAAATGAACAATATGAAAAATCCTTTGTCCGTTGCAAAGATAATCTAAAAAAAAGGTCTTTCAGTACAACTTTTGTTTCACTTTCCTTCTTTGATACAATTTCATCCATCAAAGATTCCAAGAAGTTTTGAATAGAAAAAAAAGAAACATGTTTTAATCTGGTGACTCTGCCACCGGCTTTAGAATTGCATTGCAGTATGCGAGTGGATTGCCAAAATTATACAACTTTAATGCCATGGTCAAAGGAGTGATGCCAGTATAGTCTATCAAAAATATTTCCTTGTGATCTCTGAGACCTTATGATCTCTCGGTGCTGGGCATTTCTCAAAGCCTTTTGCATCTGCAAAATGTATTGCTAACATTTTCTCACAAAAATGTTGTTGCAAGAAGATGGAGAATTAAGGTCTCAAGCTTAGAAAAATGGAAGGAAATCTGGCTTCTCTTCAAGGCAGATTTTTGATCTTGGGCATGCATCATTAGATCTGCTGATTTAAGTTAAAACTTACTCATATATTTCTCAACTTTCAATTCAGTATTCCTGAACTCAGAATTTTAGGAAATAGTTTTGAGAAGGTAATTTGAAGGACATTAATTCATTTAGGTGTAAAGGTTCATAACATCTTATGGTAAGCCTTTCTTTTTATCATTGCCAGACAGTTTCAGCTGTACACAGCAAGCAAAACTGAATTCGACTTAGAAGTGTTTAAGGAGGGTACCACCTTCTTGGTGATAATTCTAAGGTCCACTTGTGCCTGTCTTGGTGTTTGTTTTTTTTACTATTGAATTTTTACAGATTAACCACTTCTATATATTTTGATTAATAAAAAGGTAAAAGACAAAAAATAATCAAACCTTGTGTACAGTGTGAACACATGAGAACAGAGAAAACCAAAGGGATGAGCATGTGTAGGTTAAAAAAGAAGCCACAGCTGCTGTGTCAGAATTCAATACAAAGGAATAAGCTGAGATTCTCTTTAACTTCTCAAAGTGGGGAGTCTGGTGAACGCTGTCGTATTTCTATATGTGTGAGAGTAATTCCAGAGAAGAGTGGACCACTCAGGGGGTTGTACACCAATTTTTCATGATCTTATATCCTGTGGATTACTAGAATCCACTGGCAATAAACATTGTACCAAAATTTCAAAGGAAGAACTCCATAGGCAATGTAAATCCATGGATATTCTTCTGAAATTAGTTGAATTTCTCCCATTTTTCACCTGTATAGCTGGGAACAGAACTTGGCACTTTCATGGTTTTGCTAGGAAATATAAAATGTCAAGTAGTGATGCAAAAAAATGTCTAAGTCTGTAGGAACTTAGGTTTTTTTGCCAACAACTTTTTTCTTTTCAGTGAATTTTGGTAAGATTTTAGCCAGAGTTGTTAAAGTAGTCCACAGAAATAGAGAAGGAAATACAGATCTGAGCTACTGGCTTCTTTATTATGAGTTCAAGCTTCTTGAAAATCACTCTAATTTGGATGTCGAGATCACAACACTTATTGAAGATAATGATTGTTGTAAATTTGGTTTAAATGCTTTAACTCGAGGACATCTTTTCATAAAATAAAACAATCTCTCAGACATAAGCATCTTGATCAACCATTTTGCTTCTGCATTTTAAGCATAGAATGAGCCATAAAGAGCATTGATTTTTGGGGCCAGCTAAAGCAATCATTGTATGCAATTGCTCCTGTTTTACATGTCCATTCTGATTAACATGTCTGAGCTGAAGTGACCTGGTGTGAGCCTAGTTGAGAGTTTAAGAATGTGATGGATAAAATTGCGTTATAAACAAAGGTTAATTCTTGACTGAAAATACTTGATTTTTAGAACTATTTTGACGTGTAAAAATGCAGCTTAAAAACTTTTAACTTGAAGTCTTCTCTGACAAGTAGAAGCAGAATCTGTGAAGTATTTCTGTAAGTTTAAAATCAAATTTAAATAATTTTAAAAAGTTTACAGATTCAGAAGCTATGTTATATAGGACAATTATAGAGCTCATTAATACGAATGGAATTGGTCTCAAGCTGCAAGACTGAAGCCTGAGGCTTTGTTTCAAATAACCTTAAATGTGGGTTTAAGCTGACAGCAAAAAATGTGCCTAACTTTCTTTGGCAAGGAGGTAGGAAGCAGTCATGTTGCAGAAAGCAATTCTGCATATAACATAGTGGGAATTTTGTTGTGGTGCCTGAATTATACTGCACCAGACTAAATGCTTCCTCCCTGTAATGCAAACAGTGCCTTGTACAAGCTTATAATTTCCCACAGGTAGTAATTATAATTGAGAGAAAAAGATGTTGATAAACCCCCCCAAATTAGCAGTATCTTAATGATTTATACAGTGTTTATTTTCTTTTGCTTCTTCTCTTAACCACTTGGTTTGTGGACAGCTTGTAGAAGGCAGCCCTGAAAGTTAAAAAAAAACAAAACTGAATAAGAGGATTGGTGGTGTCAGCTGGTTTGTGCTTCAACAAGAATTTTTTAAAAATCATAATTGCAGTGTATGGCAAATATGTAAACAAGAATTGGGGAGAAGAGGAAGAAAATAGCCAAAGTGGAACTCTGTGCTGTTACAGCAGGACTGGGTTATGAGAATTATCCTGTTTAGATCAAGATTGGCAATGTCTTTGCTACACTGCAGAAGTAATCATATTGGGAACACAAAACTGATCCCTGAAAAGAGAGACCAAGAAAGGAATCAGAGAGCAAATGAGGACAGGACTCGGAAGCTTGGAAATGAAAAAAACTTTGCAGGGTGTATCTTTGAGGAGAGAGAAACCAACAGGGTTGAAACCCAAAAGAGAGTTCAAGAAAGGTGAACACAGAAACAGGAAGCTGGGGTGTATCTTCATGGAAAAAGTGAACAAATTAATTTTATTTTGAATGAACATTCACTTTACAGAAATCTGTTGAGAAACAGCAGTCATTTTTAGCAGGTTCAAGCAGGGGTTTTGGAGGTCTAGCTGAGTCATTAAAGTGTTCTAAGTAGGAACAGTGAAAGACTTAAAACTCACCTCTCAAAAATAGTGCATAAATCCCTCTTGGTTGCTAACTGGTGTAGCACAAACCAGAAAATCTCTAATTAAATTTTCTCTATAACATTGATGATCTGACATTGGGTTAAATTATGTATGTTCAAGACCAATAAGAGTACTTTGCTATTCTTATACCTTTTGACTTAATAAAATGCCTTACTTGTGTTTACCTACCAAGCTAAGCCTTTAAAACTAATTCAGCTTCTTATATGAAATGAAATCATATCTAATTACTATTTAAAGTTGGTTTAGTATCACATCAGCTTCATGTTGGGCCAAAAATGTGTCAGTATGATTCAGTACTCATTCTTTTCCATTGAAAGAAAGAAAAAAATGTATCTTTTTTTTGTCTGGGAACAAAAGGCCTTTTTTTTTGCCTGACGGTACCATTAGGAAATTGTTCAAAGTAATTCTACGATGTTTTCCTGCATAGTACAAAATGCTTAAAACAATGTGTCAAAAGTTTTATATGGTTAAGACAAGTAGTTAAACCTAAACCAAGATTGCATTTAAAAAAGCCATAAAATGTGCATCCATTTAATTTTGTTCTCGGTTTTGACCTAAAAGCAAGTTGGCTTTTCCAGCTATAGACTTGCCACCCTTTTGTACCTCGGTTTTAAAAATGTAGTGGTTAGAATAAAACTTTGAGGGTTAGTTATACTGTAAATACTGGATGTTAAGTGTATGTTATCGTTCCAGGATAATCTAAACCAGGTAACGAAATAAGGATATTTATTAGGGAGTCTATGATAATAAACCAGGAAAAATATCATATGTTTTCGAGAAAAGCATTTTTCAAGCAGGACAAAATATCTTCGAAGATTTTTCAAATCAGAAAAAAAGGCACCTTTTGAATTTTTAAGTTTATGACAGTCTTTACCTTGAAACCTGTGTAGATATTCTTATTGCAGATATTCTCATGAGACAATGAGCCAAGCTGAATGACCTTCTCTGTACCTTCTAGAAGATAAGACCTTTTAGGTTACTGCAGTAGTTGCCATGAGCAGTATAAAAATCGCTTTTTCTGAGATATTGACTGCCTTCTTTTTATCATACACTTCTCAAAGGTTTCATTATTTTTTATTTGGAATATTTTCTCATCTGCTGAGAACTATTGTAGATTCTGTACAAGGACTTAAGATTTTTTTTATTAGAATGGGAGGCCTTAATGCCTGCGGGGCGTATGGTGCACCCTCATCATCAGCTTGTGGCACCACCAAATTTTCCTCTCTGTAGCTGCCACTAAATGATCTCCCAAGTTAAGATGAATCCTCTTTATTGTTTTATTGTGCAGAAACGGGCTGAATATCATTCATTTTCTGGTTGAGTATCATTCATTCCCTTTCTATGATGGAGGGTCAAGCTCATTTCCTTTTTTTGAGATACTCAGAATCTCTATATTGATGGTGCTTTTCAATTAAGGATCACCAGGAATTTAATTAGAATTCTCCAGGTTTTCTGTAGGTCAGTAGAGAAAACTTAGAATAAGATATTGGAAACTGCTTTGGGTGGAGAAATCTGAACTTTCCTTTACAGTTTCAGAGTAACATTAGGCTCTACTTTCTACATCTTGACATCTAAGAAAGCTTCTAGGAATTCAGTCTCCAGCACATTTTAGACTTTAAGAGACTGCATTGGAACTTGCACTCCAGAAATTACAGTTCTCGGGAAATATAAGCAACATAATAATTAAACAAGGGGTGATTCCCATTCATTGAAGAATGAGAAGAGCCTCTACAGCTTTTTGAAATAATATCTTCTTTGTGGCCATGAAGTTGTAACCTTATGTTTGTGCAGCTCTCACTTGAGTTCATTTTAAAACAGAGAGGATTGATACCTCAATCTTTCCATATTTCATATTTTTTTTACATTATAATCTGCATTAATTTTCCAGAACATTTTTCTGTGGCTGAATCCTAATTCTTCATCTGCCAAGACCTACCATCTGCCTCAGAATGCATATCAAAGCCTCGAATATCTTGAATATAGAATTACATAATTTTGAGGACTTGCTGAGACACTCTTTCAAGTTATTTTACTCTTCCATTTAAAAAAAAAAAAAAATTCCTAGATTGTGTGTTTGTAGAAACGCACCCTGCCCTATTCCACCCAGATATGGAGGAATGAGCTCATGGCAGTTGTGATGGATTTTTAAAGGTTCATGCTTTCAAAGAAAAATTCCTGGTGTTATATATGGGCTTCAGCAAACTTAATCTCTTTAATCATATGGCTATCAATAGTCCTCAGCCTCACAGAGACTCTGAGAACTGGTCTTTACTGTTGTTGTTGACTGTGGGTGTTTTCAGCAGAGGTATAACCACATGTGATTGAACGTGGCAGCCAGAAAAAAAAACTAAGGGTGAAAGAAGCTGCTGTTAATAACTACTATGTAAACTGAATTATGATTTTTAAAACCAGTTATTTTCTGTCTAAGCCATCTTTCCTTGAAAATTATAGTGGAACATGTCAATTTGTTTCATGGCGATTCAGTAACAGAACTCATCAAACGATGTGCGCTGGAGACAGAGGGAAATAGAAAAAAGTATTGCTGATAATGATAAAAATGACCCAAGGTAAAAGAAAAGTTGGTCTGTCTGCCTTCCACTGAAGTTGAGTGATCTGAAAGTAGAAACCAAGAAGAAGAAAAAAATGAGATTCATTAGGAGCATTAGTCATAACTGTGGTATTGTACACAGAAATGCAATCACAGGAAAAGATCTGTGGGAGCAACATGAAGTCTTTGGAGAAGACACTGAGAAGAAATAAACATAAAGATTGCTTGTGATTAATGAAAGGGAGGAGCAGAAATTTGCTAAGGAAAAAACAGTATGAAACAAGATCCCAAATGCTGCTTTTACAGGGTGAACCTCTGTGTCTTCAGTGGAGGGATGATACAAATTCTGGTGCAGTGGAAGAGTGTGCACTAAAGGACAGCTTTTTCTAGTACTGATGTATTAGAAGCATTTCTCACATTAAAAGAAGAGTGGAGGAAATAAAACATAAGGAGTTTACTATTTTTGTATCTGTCTATCTATATTTATTTCATTCATATATATGCATGAAAACGTAGTGCAAAGATGTAATGTGTGATTATTCCAGATGAAGCATAAAACAAATTTAGACTTTTCAAGATCTATGATAATCTACATTTTGAAAGTGCATGGAAACATTTCAGGAGAAATTGATCTATTTCTCCTGTCACTGTATTTGACTGAAGTATAATTGGAATATAGTGTTCTAAGAAAAGTAATGAACACGGACAAGGGAGATGCTGCAATAGACAAAAGCATAGAGGAAAATCAGCATCTGAATCTGTGCAGAATAGTAGGCTGGAATAAATAGCTGAAGAAAGAATCAAAGGAATCCTGTCCCTCTAGGCAAATAAGGGGAGACTTATAAAGAGTTGTTTATTTAGGTATTACCAGCCCTCAAGAAGGATTATGAGACAGGTTTTGCAGAAGTTTTCTTGGGTTAAGGGGCAGGAGGAGAGTTGAGAAATGGCTGGGGAGCCATATGTGTATGAAAAGAAAAAAGGATCCATTTTCTGCCAAACTTTAAGTAACGCTTAGAAGCAATTTTGACTTCAGGAAAAAAGTCATTGGTCATGCTGGGCAGCACTTTTAAACGGCAATTTCTGTTAGCATCACATATATCCACTGGTTTTGTGTATGCAAAAAAATTGAATCATCTGATCAGAATATTTTTGAAGGTTTTTTGTGGAGGTGTTTTGATTTGTCTTTTTATTTAAGACAAGGTCTGTGAATCCTGGTTTTATTTTCTTTCTCTGCTGTCAAAATAACAAATCTTTTGCTTTTGTACCTGTACTATGCTGGAGATTAGTGAGGTTGTCTCCAGAGAACCACTGGATCCCAGTATAGGTGATGCAGGTCCTTGGCCTGCATATTTGACAGACATTTCTGCTGAAATAAAGATTGTCAGAATTTCTGATATTTTGGTGGCTTCAGAGTCAACTGTGTGTATTTCTCATGCCTGAGCAGAAATCCCCTAGATAGCAAAGTATTCTGCAGGGTAAGCAGAGGCCTCAACAGCTGCACAAACAGTCTGAAACCCCTGTTCTTATGGGCCACTGTAAAACAATACTCAGCCAGTAGCAGTATTCTGATTTAATTGCTCTTATTTACAGATCAGAGAGTACCACAGCATGCAAATTAGGGCACTTTTGGCTCCCTGCTGGTGACTGTACTCATTCCTTTCAAATGCTTTTCAGAGCACACACTCTCTATTTCTACATTTTTAGCTCACCCTTTTCTTGGTGGTTACTTAGTGATGCCAGTGCTCTTTTTTACAGTGCTCAGGGATGGTTCTAGAGCTGTGTGCATTTTACCAGTAGGGGTGGTGCTTTATCTACCAGGAGTTTTATGCGTTTTTATGTGAAAGAGTACTTGGCTTTACTAAATTCCTCAGTATAAAAAAAAATAAATAAATATTTGGGGTGCTAAACTTATTGTATGATAACAGTATAATAGTTCTCACTTCTGAGTGACGACAGAAAGGGGATGATTACTATCACAATGTCATGCCTACTTGCCTAACCTGATCTATGCCAGACTGCATTTAATTCACCTTCTTTCTCAAGGATACCAATCTAATACAGCCAGGCTTCCCAGTTAATTCCCGAGTTTTTAGGACTGCATTTTCAACTGGAAAATATACCAGTTAAACATCAGTCTTTTTGAGGGATTATTCTTGATTGATGGGAGCTGGTCATTAAGTATTTTCAGGGGACATTACTGTCTGTTCTCATCGGAATGAAGAAGATAGATTTTTGTAAGGGAAAAAAAAAGAGAGAAAAGATCATCTTGATGCCCACCAGAGTAGGTCCTTCCAGATATTTTTGGGTTAAGACTAGTGAGATAGACCAGTGCTGGTAGCAGCTTGAACAATGTTTTCCTAGAATTAAATTCCAAGGTGAATTAAAAAACAATTTGTGATTTGGTGGGTATAGAAGCTTTTAGGAATACCTGGTGTTGCTCTGACCTTTGATTGGTATTGTTTCCAATCTGTGCCTTAGGGCTGTACTAAATTTGTTACAAAGATGGTACAGGGACCGTTGCCCACATTACTGGGAATGTGCTAAGTTGATTTGTCTTGGAAACAAAATGCTTCTTTAGGAGTTGTTGTTGCCTAAAATTGCTCTTCCCAAATGTAAGGAGAATTTAAAAACCAACCCAAACCCACATAAAAATCAAAAAACATATACAAAACCAGCTCTGTAATCTGTCTGACCTTATCAATGTAAACTCTCTTGACAGGTCTCATCCATGGGTACATGCAGTTTTTCCAGCAGGCATTGGCTCTTCTTAGGTCAGCCTCTGTCTTTGTGAACAGCAGGTTTGAGCTACAAGGATGTCTTCCCATAACAGAGAAAGAGTTCTCAAAGCCCCAGTCTTACCTTCTTCTAATTACAGCAAATGCAGTTTTAAATTTGTGTCTCTTTAAGAATAACAAAATAGCAAGTGTTTTGTGGGCAAAAATGATGTACTTTTATGTGAATCTTTTGGGTCTGCTTCATAATGTATTTCTTTGCCTGCAAGATGGAAGAGGAATGCTAATGTATTCTGTGTACTGTTATTTTGAACCTGCTGTTATAAATTTATATGAATATTGATGCTGTATGAATTTGTACTGGGACATAACAGGAAACTTTCCATAAATTAAATGAATACCATAGGCAGGAACATGGAAAATCTTTACCTGAAAAGATACACACCGCAGACACGGCTGCTAATTCAAGTGCTGAAGAGAAACATAGGCAGCCTGCCCATCCCAAGTGGTCATGAATTACCACCTTCACATTAATGTCTGTGCCTCGTGTGTATTCATGCTGAAATTGATACCAGGTATTCAAGTGACTGCAGAATATTTCTCTTTGCCTGCAAGAATAAAGAAACAATTAAATTAATCCAGAGGGACCCTCCTCCCTCCTTAACATAAGCCATATCATCAGAGTAAAAAGCTCAATTAATTAATTCCATGACTTCTCAATACATCATGCTCATGTCATCATCCCACAAGCAGAGAACAGCATCTGCAGCACTGACAGATTACAGGCAAGGGTGGACAGAGATAGCTTTTCTGATAGGAAAAACTGGATTCCTCTATCTTTTCAATATTTCTATTATTTTTTCTGGTGAAATGACGCATAAAGCTACTGGAGTGACTTTCTCAGGATTAAACAGGAAACAAGCAGCACAGCAATGATCTAACTTACAGGTGATTATCTAATTGAACTGGCAAAGCATCCTTCCAATCTTTTAGAAGGGCCATTTTGATATCTACAAAATAACTTTTGTTAGAAAGTCAGTATGAGAAGGATACATCTAACCAGTGCACATGCCCTGCTCTGATGCTTCCCTATCCCCTCATCACTTCCCCTGGGACTAGGCATTTCTTTTGTTTGATGTGATTAGAAGCAATCTGAATTGCCATGTGCTGTTTTCTTTGTGCAAATTCTTAGGCAAGGACCTCTTTTTGCAAACTGATGCTGTCTAGTTTTTATGTAAAGCATTTCAACCCAGTCATTACCCATAAAAACATTCAGTCACTTTCTAGAAGTAGTCTGGCATTCCAACACACCATTTATATTCAGTTTACATATTATCAGGTATTTTTATTGGTTTTAATTACTTTAAAGGTGCTTTGATCCAAGAAAGCTGCAAGTACCTACCTACAAATTAGGTGATCCACATGCCATACCATTCAAAAGCTGTAAGATTTTTCTGCATGTGAGAGTCAGGAACAGCAAAAGATCAGTGCGTTATAACAATCCAGAACCTCTGATATCTCCTTCTCTGGTTACCTCAATCAAACTGAACTTTTAAAAAGCCATTGTTAGCAGACACTTAAAAAAATTAAATCGAATATGGGGAGAGTGTGTGATAACAGAAAGGGAGAAAGTATAAAAGCTTTTGCTACATAGTCTTTTTAATTTTGTCTTCCTATGAAAATAAACTGTAGCACGATGCTTTCCAAAGGCTGTAATAAGCCAGATTAGTCCCTGATACAATAGGATTGGTCAACATTCAAAATGAGGATATTTCCCTTCTCTTTTAACATCACTCTGTTAATTTTTATTTTGTTAAGAGTATTTTTTGTCTTCTCCTTCAATGTGATTTATTGAGATTTAATAATTAATTCTAATGCCAAGTCGAAGAAGAAGCCTGGTGTTATGATGGATAGATTCAGAGGGGAGGGTTTAAAGGGTGTCTTTTGGTTCCTTGGTTGGTTTTGGACTGTGTTTTTTTATGGGCACCAACCTATGAAGGATATTTCAAAAATATTCACAGTCTCTTATGAAGGCCTGTAATAATGTTTCAGATTTTGGTGAGTCAAATAAATACACTAATGTTGGAACAGTGTCAAGGAAATGCACAAACCTCTGTTCTTGTAACAGCTGTAAATAGCAGGAGGTGCTATGTGCTAGGAAAGCCAATTTTTGTCTTTACTAGTCAAGCATCCACTACCATGCTGTAAAGATTATTTCTTGTGTTGCAGTACCAAGCAAAGGCATACTTTTCAGCAGTCAGGAAAACATTATGCCTCTGTTTTGTGGAATGTCAGATCAAACTGATGGCCTCTTCTGGTTTAAATATGTGTGACTTTGATCTGTGTCTTAACCTTACAACTTTTATTTCAAAAGCCTGATTTGAGTCCAGAGTTCTCTCCTAGTCCAGGGGGTAGCCTGTTTGCCTGAGGACATTCTGTTTCTAGATTTGCTTCTCAGGGGAAGTGGATGTTGGATGTGGGTCACACTGCTGGATATATTTCACCAAAACATAATTTCTGGAAGATCAGTTAGTAATCTGCTTCAAAATATTTTATTCTCTTGGTTGCCACATTGACATGAGCCCAAATCTCCCACTCTTCTGCTTGTCACAGTCTGCTTAAATGAAGAAATGTTGTGTTGGGTTTGGCTTTTTGATCACTGCAGACGTGTGACTTTAAAGCAATTATTTTCAGTTAGATTTGCTCTGGTTCTGCAGTGCTGATGACGCTTTAGAGTATTGTGAGTACTCAGAATTCTGGGTTGTGGTTGTCACCAACATCTCCATGATGAAGCTGAAGTGCCATGGTTCTACACTGCCCTTGCTACAACTGCCTTCTCATTGAGATCACAACTGGATTTTAGCAGCCAAAGGCAATTAAATCCCAAGAGGAATCTGAGGCCAAGAGAAGGCAAAGCTAAAGTGTTGAGGGAGCACACCAACCGTAATGAAACTCAGGGAACTTTGAAATAGAGGGAAAAAGTGTAAGCAGTGGTTCTTGAAGAAAACTTTTACAGATTCTGTCTACTTCTGTAGAACCTATTTAGCATTTGACATTTTCTCTGTCCTTGACAAAAGTCTATCTGAATGGTGCTTAAGAAATAAAAATTGTCAATGTTTTTGGTTTTAACTTTTAGATAACAAAGCACTTTTTAGGAGCGCATCATGGAGAACAAAGCAAAAGCACGCTCATGTTTTCTGTGCTTGGTAGTTGGTTTTGGGTTGTGTGATTTCTACCCTACTGATTTTTAAAAATAAATGTATGGAAAACAAAATTTATCAGCTCAGGTCATGCTTCAGTCTTATTTGCTCAAATTACAGGCACCTCCACTTGGTTTCTAAGGCAAATTCCTAAATCTTGGAGGAATTATTGGTATATCGTGTAGCATTTTAGGTTTTGCAAAGAGAGATGCTCCACATCCCATCCACTGCCTTGCTGGGTGAGACGTTGTTCTTGCCATTTCCACCTTGAAAATTAAACCCTCCCCTTTCAGTGCAGACTGTTTTATGTCACTTTAATTCACTTAATGTAGTTTTAAATAATTTATGGTTACCGAGCTATTAAACGAAAGTGATTACTTTAAATGACATTGCTTTGTGACACTGTTACAGAAGGAAGTAGATCAGTGGAGGAATCGGCTTACTATTATCACTCCAATTTTAGTTGAACAATGCAATAATTATTTGAATTAAATGGCTTATTAGCTACAGAATACATCTTCTTAAATCACAACAAATAATCCAGGCTTGAGGACTGGAAGATGGGTTAAATTCCCAGGAGATAAGTGTGTCTCTTGTACTGCCTCTGTGTGTGGAAGAAGCCAGTGCAAAGAAGAGATTTCAGTTGTCTCTGGGAACAAATGCGTGACACTGTATTTTTTCTCCTTTACACTAATTTTAGCATGAGAGATGTAATAAAATTTAAGCCTATTTCCCAGTTTAGGCACTGCATTTCTGTTGACTCAATATTTTATAGTGGAAGGTAAGTCAGAGCAAAATTTCTTTTAATGGATTTTAATGAAATAAATTATATGTATTCAGTAATCTTGAAATAGTTCAAGCCCTTTCTGACAGTTTGAAGAGGAGATGCCTGCAAAACAGTCATGACCAGGAAACCAGAAATTAATTTAAAGAAGAGCCTTCCTAACCTTAAGGGCATGAAATAAACTGAAAAAAAAAAAAAAAATAGTGATCCTGTCAAATATTTGGGAGGCAACTAGGCAAAGAAGCCTTCAAGAACTTACAAGTAAAACATCCAGAAGATGGTAAATGCATAGTATTTTTGTTTGTGGTGTTTGATATTTTTTGTTTGTTGGATGATTTATTTGTTTGTTTGGGATTGTTTGTTGGTGGATTTTTTGTTTGTTTCTTAATGGTGCTAGGCCAGATACAAGAAACAAGTTTCCATTCCTTTATTTGGGTTTTAATTCCATACCAGCAAAGTTCACTTTGATCAGCTGCCTGTTGATTTTTTTCCAAAAAATTGAGTTTTACAACCTATTTGTCTGTGGATTTGGGTGTTTTCTGTTGTCAATTCATTTGTTTATACCATCTTTATATAATTTAAGTGTTTCTATTATTTGTGTTATTGATTGGACTTTTCCTGTGGATTGTGACAACCGATTTGAAAAGGGTTGAATGAAATTGAAAAGAAATTAAGACAAAATTAATGTCATCCATCAAAATCTGAGATACTTCCTTCAAGAGGTGGGCTCTCCTTGAAGTATAATCCTGAAGGACTTCAGGTCATCTGTTTTCTTGACTCAGGTTAGTTTTAAGACTTTATATACAGAAAAGAACTTGGGTTGTTGTTGTGGTTGCTTACCTCCTTCTGGCAGTTGCAATGGTTTGCTGCCCTTATGATTCATAATGGTTTCCCATCTGCTGCTTGCTTCTGTTCAAGATGCTGTGCATTTTTAATCTCTGAATTGTTAGGTCTGAGTTGGTTTGGGGACATACAGGTCCTGCAGAATGTCTCCTAAAGACAGGATTCTCCTCCTGCCATTTCTCCCAGATGGAGCTGTCCATTCTGAGAAAACAAGTATCTACAGTGTGTGGAAAGTGGTGCTATGGAAAACAAAACTATTTTCAAGGAAGAAAATTTAGGTTTTCTTGTCAGAACTGACCCACTGTGGTTCCATTTCTGTCTTCAAGAAGTCCATTTGCAGAGTGGGCAGCATTTCTTCTGCTGTCTAGGTTACCTTTAACATTTCCTTAAAATAATAAACTTTCATCAAAACTGCATCATCTGGAAGGAGATGTGGTACCCAGGCAAAATAAAATGCTCATGTAATTTATTTACATTCTAGAAAATAGCTAGAGGTCTTAAATCCTTCCTTTGGGGGGATGTTTGGTCTCAGTAATTAAAAAATATCTAATTTACAATGAGAAAAAAATGTTCTGCCACTGAAAGTATCTGAAATTGCATGAATTTTAAAGATCTATATTGAAAATATTCATTTATTTGTAATACCACTTGATCTGACAGAGAAATGCAGTTTTTTCCTCTATAATTCCAGTCACCTAACAATTAAGAAAATGAGAGGTTATTCCTGAATGTGCTTCCTCCATTCACAAATGAGAATTTGCATATATTTCTGTTTATATACATATATACACAAACATACAAATGCACATACTGTGGTCATTCCCCAAAGACATAACTCCCAAGGAATCAAAACAGCCTTTCCTGACTTTGCAGAAAATCACCTTAAATCATGGGCACAAGGCTTCAAAATGCTCTCATATGTAAATGGCAGTACAGAATATAATTTGGGGGAAAAAAAGAAAAGCTAAAACCCATCCTTTTCTGTGGTAATACCTTTGAAACTTGCCATTGATTATTTCCTAATGCCAATCGAGATGATTGTAGGGGCTGTTTTAATTTTGCTAAAGCATTTGCTCCAGAGGTTATCTTATTCATTAATATTTCTGTCCCTATGTCTTGGTTTAGATAGACAGGTATCTGCCAGGGAAGACTGGAGTCTCCCTTGGAATGTAAGCCCCCTCCCCCTCTCTGAATTATTATAAATTTGCAATTAAAATGCTGTCAGGCAAAGACTTTGGGAATAGGTACAGCAGTTCTTTACTAGGGATATTAAAAAATACAAATGTTGTAAATACAAAAGAATAAGCAAACAAACAAACAACAAATCCTAGAAAACCCTGACAGAGTCAGGAACATAACCTGACACCCTGTTGGTCAGGGTGTTGGAAACATTCCAAAGTCAGCCCTCCTGGAGTGGCAGATGTGTCCTGGTGGAAGCAGAGATGATGGTCCTGTGGAGCCAGGGGTCCTGAAGTGGGTCCAGTCTTCCTTTGGGAGTCCCGCGGGAACACCGGAATGCCTGATGACACTTGTGGCTCCTTTTTATCTAGGTGGAAATGGTTTGGCTCCTTCTCCCTGGGTGGAGCATCTCACAATAGGATGATGAAATGTGTCATGCCATTGGTGAGCTTTAATGGTCCATTAACAGAAGATATTCCTGTGGGGGTAGTGGAAGAGTGAACACAGAGAAGAAACACTATTCCATCCAGTTTTAACAGCTGGCTTGGGAGGCAGTGGAAGACTGAGCAGAGATAAGAAACAATACCCCACGCAGTTTTTAACAACTGGCTTGTTATCAGAGAAGGCAGTTACCTCCTCCCTTCTGGAGTTACAGCAGATAAGGAAAAATCTCCCCAGCTGAACTTTGGCCACCTCTTTGTTTTGGTCAAGTACTCTTAAGTATCCAACACTTAGTCTCCTTTGTAACTTACGGGGAAAAAATTCTTTAAAGTAAAAAAGGAGCAAACCTAACCCCCAATACCCTAGCATTCTGGTCAGATCTCTTGACATTCTACCTCTAAGGTGTGTTTGCTTTTGTAACTATGTGGTCCAACCCTCGAAAGATGTTTTCAGAAATGGAGTGGACGCTGGCTGGCCTTCTGAAATACTAATTTGCACTAGCAATTTAACCCTCTTAAGGGACCACTGTGGATTAAACAATAGTTGTTGCTGGCCTGAGTCACGAAATAGTTAATCTTGGAACCATAGGCCAGCACAGCTAAGAAATGACTGTATTAAATATTTTTGCCTAAAATTTGCTACTAGGTTTATTTGCTAGCTCTAGCTACAGCCCAAACACAAGTTTGTTGGGCCCAGTTCTCATCTCAGTTTCATGCTAATTTTGCTAAGACTATAATTTATTTTTTCATGGAATCATTTGTGGTTATGTGATTCAGCCCAGCCAGCATAGTGGTTTTCTTCTCCTATGAGAGCCAACAGATAACAAGAAAAGAAGAGCGTAAATATCTTACTCAGAGAGTTCAGCATCTCAAGGCAAGATTGAGACAGGAGAAGAGGAAAGGAAGGGACAGAGTTTCCAATTCCAGCGCTGTTTAATTTTGTCTTTGTTCATCCAATTCAAGTTTCAGCCTACAGGGAGACTTAAGGGAAAGTCAGCAAGATTTTGGGGCTCTTGGAATTAATTGAACAATCTTTGTATTATTTAATATTTTTTTCTGTGGGTCAAGAAATTCATGCTCTGGGCAAATTCTGCCACTCTGAAAGCTTAAATTTATGCCACATGTCACAATATAGAAAATTTTTGAACATGTGCATGTTTTTGGTGAGTTTGTTGGTTTGGTAGTTTGTTTTTTTTTTTTAATATTATGACAGAGTAAAGAATTTTCATAGTCAAGCCATTCCTAAAATCGAAATGTGTCCCTAATCAATTCCTTATTTGTGTTGCAAAATGGATCTTCAGTAAAAAGCATGGAAATATACTGAGGATATTTTTCTATTTTTAAAAAAAGAGGTCTTAATCTATTGCTGAAGCCATCTGATGTAAACACCTTCCTGCAAGTTTCTTCCTGTTTTCAAAACATTTTCATGATTTTCCTGAGAATAGTAATAAATCACAGTTGACAAGCCACTTAAGAACTTACCCTAAAATATTATTAGTTTATTATATGGCTGCCTGTGTTTATAACTAACAAAGAAAAAGAAGAATCCATTTTGAAACTTCCAAGTTGTGTGATTTGAAACAGATCTACGGATCATTGTAAGTCAATTGATCTCAGTGGGGCAAATTTCATTCTTTCATTCATCATGTACTGTGCCAACGTGTTTCCTAACTCATGGAATTCTGCAGGTTCTAAATGATGGCTGTATCTTCTCCTGTCTGTAGTTTGAACAAGATGAGGAGCTTGTTTAATCCTTGGAAAAGACATCTTGGGCACACTGCACAGTGATAACAAGCACCCTCTTAAAAACAGCTTCATTTTGCTCCCTGCAGATATTGGCAAGGGCTGAGGGTGACAGAATGGCTGAGATGGATCATTGAGCTGATCAGATATGGCAATCCCTGTGTTTTCTGTGTTCTTGAGGATGACAAGATTTTAAGCAAGCATAAACATTTCACAGCTGCCTGGTAGAAATCCGTTTTATTGGTTAAGGGGTTAGGGAAGAAGGCACATTTCCCAGAGGTTGTGGGGAAAAGCCTGTAGCATGGATGCATAAGATGATGATGGATTTATATTTTAGTGACAATTTGTAGCAGACTGCTCACTGAGGAGCAGAGCCCAGAGACTTTCATTACTTTGCAAAAATATACAAGTATATGTGCTGCTTCTGGTTTTCACAGGGGTTGCCATTTTAGAGGGTAACAAGCTGTTTAAGATTTTACCCCAGTAACATAAAAATGTTTTCCATTTATTCTTAGTTTAAGATGTGGAACCTGAAAATGGCAAAAGGAGGTGCAATATCTCGTACGTACAGGTAAATATCTTAAAAATAAAAATGCTCATGATTTTAGATTTTTTTTAGCATATTCGAGCCAACAGTGTTTAATTAGAAGAATTACTGTAAGAGAGTGTTTTGCTTCGTTATTCTGAAAAAAATATAGTTAAGGGGTAAATTAAATTGTGGCATCTAATAAGGAGAGAAGTGCCTAAAAACCACTGAACATCAGGGGAAATAAGGTGCTTAACTCTATTAGACCCTTTCATAAATCTGCACAGTCACCTGTAATCATCTTAAAATCTTAAATATTCCTTGCAAATTTGGCTTCCAGACTGCAGCTCAGAAAAACACCCCAATTCTGGGTAGCCCCATAGCACATAATTAAAGCTCTTCAGGACATTGATTTGCTTTGTCATCATGTATGATCCACTTTCCCATCCTTAAAAAGAACCTGTGACAGTGTTTTTTGGTCAGAAAGTCTTTTATTTAGTGTCTGAGGCTTTGTGAGCCTCAGTGAGCTAGTGCTAATGAAACTTGCATAAGGAAACACAGAGACGGTTTGATTTTTTTCCCCCTCTAATGCTGTTTTGGAACATCCTTACAGAACTCATCGCTTTAGCTGTGATCTCTTTTCCCCAGAAAGAAACTTGCTTTGAAATGAGAGGGCAGAAACAAGAATCTTTTGATGGATTAAGCTATAAATACAAGTGATAGGAAGACTTTAAGCAAAAAGCCTGTTAACTACCCTTTAAATCTAATCTTGGCACTTGTGGGGTCAGAAATTCAGAGACAAGAGTGTTCAGAGCTGGAGGGGACACAGAAACAAAACAACTGTGACAGTGCCCTGGTGTGGGAAGTGAGGAACCCACTGGCATCCGGGCTGGCTGAGCCCTGGAGAGGGGAACATCCCTCTGCCAGCTCCTGGAAAGAGCCACATGCACCACCAAGGGCCTCCCTGATGACTTCTGCTGGAAAACTCCAATGTCATCCAAAAAGCAGATTTTTTAGATGTGCTTTGATTTGAATTTCCCAATGTCTGCATTTTCTAAGGAACTCTGAAAGAAAAGCACGTGACCTCGTGGGCTTTCCAATGATGTTCACATCCTCAGGGCTGTTTGAAGGGCTTGATTGGGGTCATATGGTGTGCTCACGGATGTGGTATATTCATTCAGCACTGTGCATGCATTTGAAGTCAATTTGTGTGCAGGCCTGTGTGTATAAATGTACGTAAAGACATCTCAAATTATATACATATATTTATAGAAAATTAGACCACTCTATTTTCTCATTTTGACATATTGCCCTGAGGTACCTCTGTTGTGACATGGTGTTAACCTTCGTGTCACTATTGCTTTTCATCTTTTGCGTTCTGTCTGCATTCAGCTAAACCCAAAGGAAGCACTCAGTTTGTGGTACCATGTAGCCTAGACTTTTGTGAAATGACATTTTATATGTGCTATTTTATCTTCAAATTTCCTGGAAGTTTTCCCAACTTCTGCATTTCACTGTTGTCACTGCTTATGTCAAATAAAATGCACTGAGTATGTCTGTCTGATCACATGTTAAAATTTTGTAGAGAGTGTTGTTTCTCTGACCCTTGAAACATTTCAGTATTTCCTATCACTTATTTTCAACTGGCCTCTGTGGCTATGTAATAAACAGAAAGAAAAACAATCCAAATTTGAAGTCCAATGTCTCGCACTTTGTTAATGCTTCTGAAGGAACAATGATAAAAGGAGGTTTTTCATATGACCCGGTTTTGACAGATGGCAGCATCTCACCTGCACACTGCTTGTGTTTCCCATCTGGCATGAAGTGGTCTATAAATAAGTGTTAATCTAGTTTTAATAAGTTGTTTGTTCTCCATTTCACTAAAGGTTTCCTGAGTGCTGATGGTTGCCTGATGAGAAGAGTTTGGGGCAGTGGTGCTGATGGGGCTCTGGATACTTCACATGGATGTCCCCAGGTATTTCCTGTGAGGCTCAGAAAGGGGAACTGATGCTCCCCAAACTGCAGGGAGCTCCTGGGACCACAGGCAATGCTGGCTGTGATACCCTAGGTGGCCTTGAGCACAGATTTACGTTGGCAGACTTACTTTGCCTTCTTCCCAGCAGCAGCCTGAGCTTTCCTAGGTCCAACACACCTTTGGCAGAAGTGACCACATGCTGATCTGGGGTGATTCCATGTCCCACAGTGCCTTTGCTTTGCTCAGCTGAAAACTCCAGACTCCATTATTTCAATTTTTTCTGCAAAACATTGCCTTCAATGAAAGGCAAAGGCAAGTTCATACTGTATGGACTGCATGTGAATCCTTAATCCCTAATTGAGGTGTTATTTGAATGAGTTCCCACATCTCTTAATTCTATTTTAATCAAATCAATGAAGATATTGATTAAAAGACCAAAATCTATATTTTTTTTAAAAATGTAAAGCTATAGATGAAAATTGTCTTTGTGTTCAGAAAAGCATTGGAAATCATCACTGTTGCAAATAAAGCCAGTTACTTGTTAATATCATAATATCATACATAGATTTATTTATTTATTTATTTTTATGTGAACGCACCTCTGTCTTACTCTGGAATTGTAGCTTGTGTTCGCACTGCTGAAGAATCTCAAGGGCGCAAAGTCTGTTAGTATGTGTTGAGTAGCTTCTTCTTTTTAAAAATATTTTCTAACTTGTGTTGGGAACTTCTAGTCATCAAACAAGTAATACATTCAGAGAAACCTTTCCAGATAATTTTCTGGTTCATCATCACATTTCCAAGGCAGCACAATTACATACTAGGTTAATAAAAATAAGAAAAACACATAAACAAACAGATAATGAGAAAGGGTTCTCCTTTCCTCTCACCCATGTCATAAAACTGGTGTCTCCATAGGAAATTTACACGAACATTTCTGATGTCTCTGTTTTGAAGTGCCCAGAATCATCTTTGAACATTTCTTCTTTTTTCCTTCCTACCTCTTCCCATCTGCCATTGTTCACCACAGTGTCAGAATCAGATGATTCCCTTGAATCTCACTCTGAGGAAGTCTTACCTGTTCCTTCAGTTTCCTCCTCTCTCAGGCATTTTGTGGGCTCTTGCCTTTCTCTCAGCACTGCTTAAAATCATGCTCCTGTGGTATCTTAGTTAACAAAACTCTTCTCTCTCCCACCAGAGCCTCTTTTTTCTCCTTCCTTTCCTTTTGTTTATCTCCCAAACTCCTCTGCTGCAACGACTTCTCCTGCATCTGTCTTCTCAAGCTTTTATTGTCTGCCAGAAGGCAGAGGCAAGTCTCACCTTTCCCTACCTCAGAAGCAGCAAGAAGCAAGGCTCCTAATGAGCCATCCCTTGATCAATTTAAGGTGTGTGCCTCCAGCTTATTTTTCTTGATTTGACTGCTGCCCTTGACAAAGATAATCACTCTCACCTCCTCTGCTTTCTCTCTTCTCCTGCCTTGTGTCATTATATGATAGCCTGATGACATGTTGTTGACTGGTCACCTGCAAATCTGGAGCAGCAAGTAGTCAAAAGGACAAGTAGTTCTGACACATGCAAGTGAAAATACTGTTTCTGTGATCTATTAAGCAAATGCTTAAAATCCTTGCTATATTCAGCTGAAGTTCTGCTTGCAAATGTTTCTCAGCCAAAATAATTACAAAGAAGATTCTGATATTCTTACTGTGAATAGTACAATTACTCCAGGTTGCTCCACTGAGAATTTTCATTGAAATTAATGGAACTATTCCTGCAGCAAACAACAAAAAGTACTGGAACGGGCTAAAAATAAAATTTCTATGAAACCTTGACTACTATTTAATTAGAAGTTTCACTGCAGGATTTGACAATATTTTCCCTCTTAGTGTCCAAAACAACAGATACTGGAAGCAACAATTATAATTCTTAAATGGCTGAACTGAAATTCGTTCAGGTTATTCTTACTTTCTTCTTTGGCTTGTAAGAAACAGATATTGTCTTTCTTATTTTAAATAGTCAACTCTTCCAAGTAGGAAATTTGTCCCCCTTAATATACATAAAGTTTCATTCAAGGGGAGAGTTTTGTATTAGTAGTAGATGATTATCATCAAGGAGTTCATTATGTGCAGACAAAGCTAAGTAACTGGCTTTACCATTTTCATGAAGAGTATCATAAGATATTTGCCACTGTTCAAAAGTGTTTCAAACTTCTGTGTTTGAAATAATGGGTAGCTTGCAGTGATGAAACTGATGGAGAGCAAACAGGCAGGGTAGATAATAAGGTTATAACAATGTTTTGGGGATTTACATTGTTTGAAATGAAAGCATGGCTTCAAATGCCTATAGAGATGACAAAATTACATACCTGTGAAAATTTATAGAACCAAGACTTCTCCATGGTCTGGTGATGATTAAGCTTGGGTAGCATTTCTGTCTGCAAGATATGAAGCTCATCCCATTTGAAGTGTGTGTCACAGCCCTCTGATTTAATATAATGTTCACAGAAGTTAGGGCTTGCAGCATATCTCATCTAGAGTAAACTGCAAGACCAGAAAAAGCCCCAAGTAGACATATTTGTATACCGCACTTTATATGAAATTCAGAGTCAATCTTCCTTCAAGGTTTAATGCAGTCTGCTATTTCCCTCAAGGATTTTTCATTCTCTTCCAGCTTTATTGGGTTTACAAATATCTCTATTGTTATATTTCTCTTTTAAGTGAATGAAACCCCTCTTCATGTAACCTTAAGGTATTAATAAAATACATTTTGCCTATTTTCTTTTAGAACTTTGTTTGGACTAAAACCATTTTTATTTTGCTCTATCCTTTAGAACATCTCTAACACCTAGCTGAGGCACATGAAATCCACAGTTTTTGTATCAAAATTCTACTGTATAAAAATTAAAATGGTGTAGTTTTCCTGGTAAGGTAAGGGACTGTGTGTGGGGGGATGTATTTGTGTGTAGGTATGGATGGAGGTTTATATGTTCATGCACTTTTGAAAGGATGTTTAAAGAATTAAACTCCACCTTCTGAGGGTGCTGGAGGAAACTCAGTCACGAGATAATGAAGTGAAGCACACTGCTTATTGAATGCGCTTCATCTCAGTCTTGCAGGAAAGTCTTCGTGTCATAGAAAACATTAGTCATTGTTTGCTGAAAAGGTTGCTGAAGCTCAGTTAAAAGATTTTTTAGTTTTCTGTCACTGTGAGCAGGGTATTGTCACTGTGAGCAGGGTATTTTCCCTGCTCCTTCTATTGTCTGCACTATCCAAAAGTGTCTTTTTTTTTTCCTTCTATGCCATTTTTCTATGCTTGCTTCATAGACAGTCACTAAAATATAGTAAATTCAATTAAATTGAAGTGGCCAGATTTAATCTGTATTCCTTTCCTCCTTGCTAAAGCTTTATTTATTTCTTCATTCATTGAGAAAGATGCTCTGCAACAGAGTATATTTGACAATACATAACTCACAGTGCTCATTGTCATCTCTGAATTACTTCTTTGTTTTGATGTAAGGGAAGCATGCAAAGGGAAAACAAAAAAGAAATATTCCCTCACTGACTATACCAGATATACAAAGAGCCTGCCTGAGTTTTTGTGTGGAGGTTTACTGATACATTATTTGATTATATCCTGAACTTCTCATATTTGATCATCCAATAAAACTACCCCTCTCTGATGTTTTTCATTTTTATTTTGAGTGCAAAGAATAGGTCAGATGCAACTATTTTATCATGGTTTCTTTACCCACCCTTTCACAGTTATTCTAAGCCTCTTTCAGTCCTGCAATATCATAAATGATATTTCTTTTCCTTTCTCGATTCATTCTTTCACAGAAGATTTATGCACATAATAAATTTTGGGTTACTTTTTTAATACTGATGGAATGAATACATTCTACTCTTTCTGTAAAAGTCTGTTTTATATTTGGGGCACTGAAGCAGAAATTAGTTAAGGCTAGGGGTTGTTTTAAATTCAAGTGTGAGTTCATTGCAGTTTTGAAGATACCCCAGAGAAGATTCATGTCTTGCTTGGATGAACAATATATTTGCATCAACACACCAAGAAACAGAGTTATGAACTATGGGTCCTCATTCTGGCAATTTTTTAATCATCACCTCCTTGCTCTTACTGAGATGCCATCAGTAAACTACAATTTGGAAAGCAGCATATAGCTTTGCTTTGGTATTTAAATATTCCCAGGCTTTGAGGCTGAATTCAAGAGGAGTCCACAAGACCAGGAGACTTGAAAATCTGCTCCTCTGTCACTCTGGCAGCTTTTCAGAAAGCTGTTACTGAACCTTGCTCTTCTGACAGCTTAAAGCATCCTTCTGATTTTCAGCCTAAATGTATGAGCAGCCAGCTTAAACCAAGTTGTTCTTTGCCAGCATTGACCCCTGCACTTGGTTAGCCTTAACCCATTTTATTGTTTCTGCTTTCAAGGTCATTTAGGTTTTTGAATAGTATCTTTCTTCTCTATTGATGGTACCATTCAGCTGCATGCCCTTAGCAGGTCTTAAGGAGTCCACAGCAACATTTTGTGGTAAAGTTGTTAATGAAAATAGATTGAACTGATATTGAGAGCCTCTTTGAGTGGCTCCACTGGTAATCTGCTACAGCTCTTATGAGTACAAATGTTAAAGGGTTTTTTAGGTTCTTTAGCCATTTTGCAGTTCTTTCTTGCAAGAAAAATCAGTTTGCCACACTATGCTCAGTGGTTTTATGAAGACTAAATACACTGAACATAGGGATTTATATTTCCTGGAAAATCTCTAATTAAATACTGGTTTTACATAGAACAGGAGCAGGACACCACAACAGCACAGTTCGAGTTGGTTATGTTTTACACTTTCTTTTCCATCAAACCAGGTTCTCCTTTTTCTTTGCCTTATGGCCTCTATAAGGAACTCAGTCATATATTATCTTAATTTTAAAACCCAAAGATAATAGCCTAACATAATTGCTGGCAGAAATTACACATTTGTCTATAAACTAACCTGACAAAATGTCACTGTAGAATGTGTCAATGAGCAACATAAAAAATATATTCTTCCAAACAGGAAAGGAGATATTTCTGTTTTACTAATTGGAAACTGAGGCATAAAGTTGCTAAAAGCCATTTTAATTGAATACAACAGTTGTTCCAAATCTCTTCTAAGACTATGAAATTTTCAGCAGGAATAATCCTAAGCGTACAAACATAATTGGCCAACAATGCTCACCTTTCAAACACTGAATGGTAAAGATTTATAGTGTTATACACTACAGCTCTGGCATTAGGAGAGTTACTAAACAAAGACTCTTAAATACATTTTGCAAAATAACTTGTTTGTAAAACTTTCAACAGGATAAAAAAATTTGTAAGGCTTGATGGGTGAGTCACCACAACTTATTTGCTTAACTGACCTTGAGAACAAATCCTCCAGAAGAAGTCACTTAAGACTCTTCTTTCACAGCTGTTTCTTTTTTTGCTATTTCTTATGAGGCTGCCAAGATGAAGATGTTTTGACTATTGCTAAGAGCTCATATACAACCACCACTAATTTTCCAAAGATAAGAGATTTTACAAGGTAATAATCTACAGTAATTTTCAACTGATTTCTCAGAAATCTTTAGTGGCTTTGAGCTCATCTAAACCACTGTGGTTTTTATTCTTGCTTTATTCTTATTCTAGTTTCTAACCCAACTACATTTTTCACCCCCTTTCCGCCTTGAAGTCAGGAAATTAGGAAAACTTAGTGAAACTTATAATTTGCAATTTATGCGTATAGTTTCCTGTGTGTCCTTTCCCAGCTGTCATTTCTTTTGCCTTTTTCATAGCACCATCCTTTATCTTAAAGTGAAATTAATTTACTCCTTCATCTCTTTTTATCAATCTTGGCTTTTCCTCATCTTAGATAATTTCTTCCTCTCTGTCTCCGTTTACTCAATGAAATTTCAAGCCTCTTCACGGATATACTTTTGTCTCTGAGCTGTTGAATAAGTAGATTTGTCACTTGAGTGCTTCATTATAATCATCTGTCATTTAGTATATCATTCCATGGTGTTTTATTTTTTTGGTTTTTTATTTTTATTTCCTTGCTGAAGTTTTACAACTGGGGGTCACCAAAAGTATCTAATTCCTAACAATCTTTGGATTTATCATTATTGCTCTAAGCAGGCTTATGAGCTGATTAAGACACCTGAAGTAGCATCTTGAGGTATGGGAAAGACTCTAGACTCTTCATTAACATTTGCAGTTTTTTGTTAAATGAAAAGTAATTATGAGTTCCATTGTGTCACACAGGTAGTCATTAGTGTTGAGTGTGTCTTTGGGAAATAAAAAAGCAGATCAGAGCAAGGCTTTAAGCTGTTTGCCTCTATTTGCATACAATAACTATAATGACAGTCAAGAGACCCAAATGGTTCCTGGTGCAGGTAATTTTCGATTATTTTCCCCTTCTACTTTTTTGAGATGCAAGATCATTATAAGTGTAAAAAGGTAGCAAGACAATGTTGTGTTTCTTTCCAGTGAAGATTTTGTATTAGCTGCCCCATTTCAGATAACAGAGCAATAAACATTAATAGTGGTGACATTTATACAGTTTTAAAAATGTGCTGATCTTGTCCTTTCAGTTTTCCAGACGATGAATGTTGTTGTGTGACCCACCTTTTTGAGACTGGGAGCGCCTTTGGAACACACCCAGGAACTCCCATGGAAGCCTTGCTTCACATGGAAACAGAGACAGGAGGAGATGAAGTGTGCTTGAAGTTCCCCCACAAGCCTTGGTTCTGTCTATAACAGCTTTAAACTGGATCAGATTAAGGGCTTAAGCCAAAGAAGCACTTGAGACAAGATAAAGGTGATGCTGCTGTCTGACTGTCTCAGGCCTAAGGGGAGATAAATAAATCTGGGGGAGAAGACTATATCACTGATAATGGACATGAAGAATGTAGAATTTGTGGGCCACAAGGAAAGCCAGCTCAGCAACGGTGCTGAAATCAGCTCTGACTGGATAAAGGATAATTCCACCAGGACAGATCCTGACCACCAACTCAGAAGAAGAGAAAAATTGCACATGGGAATAATTAGCTTTAGAAATGAGGGAATCACTCATTAACCAATGGAACAGGAGAACTATTTAGCCAGTAAGCATTAATTCCTTTGTTTGCTAAAATGTATAAATAATGAAGAGTCTTGTATGACCTCAGGACCCCCACCAAGAAGCCCAGGGTGAAGAAAGACCAACACGACTCCATTGCATCCTCACCTATCTTCTGCTTAATCTTTCTCTTTCTCTCTCTCTTCCACACCCCTCTTTTCTATTACTTTCAATCTCTCACATTCATTTACTGTTAAGTAAAATCTCTGCTATTGACTTTGGCAGATGGTCTTGTTTGCACCTTAATTTGGGCAGAGCCATCTCCTATAATCGGATCATAACAGGCTCTAGAGCCACGCAGTGCTTTTCTGTGAAGGCTGTGCTCACAACACATCTGTTACTCCATCCATTCTCAACCAACCATGTAAAACTTGCTTTGCTCTCATCTTACTCAAGAACTTTGAAGGTCTGTTTCATTCTTCTGATCTAGCTGTCTAATGCTTTTGCTTTCCCCCCAGAGAATAAGCATTTCATGTGCCAATGGGAGTGATAGGTTTAGCCACAGGGAATGCTGTGTGCAGACAGTACATTTCCTGCAGTTTTCACTGACATCTATCACATTTCTTTTCCCTGTACACAGTGTTTATTCCAGTGGGTCTTTACCACAGGATTTTGTCAGCTTGCAGAGCTGTTTTTACTGTGCTGCAGATCCTAGTGTCACTTCTCACCCAGGATTGCAGTGGAAGTGAATCTTCCATAAATATCTCAGGGCACAGTAAAAAGCTTGAATGTAGCAAAGAGAACATCTGCTAAAATTGAATGTTTATGCCACATGCTCTATTGTCTCTTGTTTCTCGATGAATTCTATTAAATTGTGGAAGTGCCCTGCCTGCGTTAGGTGTCTATAACTTTTAATGTTTAAGAATTCCTCTAGCTTTTTGTATCTGCATTTCTGAGCAGAAACCAGGCAGCAGTTGACTTACATTTTGACTTCAGAAAGGTGAAAAATCACAATAAATAAACCTTTCATCACATATTTTGCAAAATACAAACAAGAAAAGAGAATGCACACAGTGAAAAATTTACATATGCCTTGATTTTGCAGAAAATATTTATCAGGGAGATTTTGCTTACCTAAAACCTGCCACCATCCATGAAAGCTTAAAGAAATAAACTATTTACAGACCCTTAGGTATTATCACAAGGTGGTATTTTAGCTGCCTGCCTGGAATATGAAGAACCTCTGTTGGAGAGAGTTGTGGGTTACAGGGAAACACATCTATTTTATGTTCTCTTAATGCACATAAACTAAGTTAAAAATCCACTGCTATTTTTCAGCTCTTGTTACGTAGTGGGGGGACTCCCATTTTTTTGACCCATCTTTCCTGCCTGTTCCTCCCAGCTTCTCCTCAAGTTCATGCTTACTCCTGCTTTTCAGGCAAGTATATATTGAACAATTTTTAGATTTTTTAATTTTTTTTTTTAAATTTTAACATGAATCTGGAAGCTCAGAAGCTGCAATGGTTTTTGTGTGATAGATTAGAAATCTCTTGAGTTATAAGACCAAATAGGGAAAATTCTATCCTCAAAAGCCTCATTAAGTTCAACTATGTTGATGTAGGTGTGCATAAGCAATTATCCTCATAGCTGGATGCAGACTGCTGACAGTAGTAAAGCAAAATGGAGGCTTTCCCATGTGAAATAAGATTTTATTCCTCTTTTGATTCCATAAGTTTTCCAACTTCTTCATCTTTCAGCATTAGAATTAAGCTTGATCCAAAGTTTGAGTAGCAATAAATATAGTAAGCAATTTCTTTGAAGTGTTAGTAGTATTAAATATAGTTCTAGATGTTCTAAGTTAAGAAATATTGTATTTTTTCTGAAAGGATTATTTTCTGAAAGGATGAAAACAGTAATTTACCTTTAGTATTATATATATATATTAAGTATTTAATTGGAGTAAAACAATTTTTATTTTGCTTTAAAAAAATTTCTTATCTATAGAAATTTTGTGTGGAAGGGGTTTTACGTGAGAAGCAAAGTGAAATGCCCTGCGTGGGTCTTTAAGCAATGGCTCTATATTTGTTCCCAGGTACTTCATCAATTATATAATCTCTCCTGGAACTACAAGTGTGTGGTGAATGTCTGGAAAGCAAAGTAGGCCAAAGAAGTGTCTCCTCCAGCAGTCTGTGGAGCCCAGTGTCTTGCTAAGTGAAGACCTGTCAGGGACAGGGTTAGAGTCAGGGAATTCCATGACTCCCCAGGTGGGAATTGAGA
Organism: Sterrhoptilus dennistouni; assembly: GCA_013397095.1. Taxonomy (NCBI): domain Eukaryota; kingdom Metazoa; phylum Chordata; class Aves; order Passeriformes; family Zosteropidae; genus Sterrhoptilus; species Sterrhoptilus dennistouni. The sequence goes on along the minus strand of VWZU01017023.1, from coordinate 497,492 downwards.
CAGTCTAGCTGCTTGGTGCCACCCCAGAGGAACCACCAGAGGTTTCCCCTCCTGCTCCCTGCCAGCAGTTCTGCTAAAGATGTCTCATCCCTCAGCAGCATCTCTCCCAGGGAAGGCACATCCATCAAAAAACTTCTAACTGTGCCTAGTTGGAAAGGGTTTGCCAGATTTTAAGGATACTTAACTTAAAACCCTGGTTTCCTCGAGGGCATATATTGTGTCAGGTTTCAAGCAGCTACTCAGAAAAAGAAGGGAGTGTCAGTGAAAGTTTTCATACGGGAACCAGAAGATACCGTGATGTTTTAAAGTGAGCACAGATGTCAACAAAAAGAACAAAATGTCCAGCACTGAACTATGACATTGATTGCTTTAGTAAAATCTGGAACTCCCTTTGTTAATAGAGATTTATTTTTCAATGCGCTTGCAGAAGTGTGAGACAGGAATATTTTCTTCTGTCTAAAATCCCTCACCTATAAAATGCAAATTATACATTCACACCTACCTCAGAGGAGTCTTGTCAGGAGTAATTAGTTAATGTGTGTGAAATTCTTTAAGGCTGTGGAATAAAACTGCAGTGGATTACACACTGTTACATACAAAATGTAAAACCTAAGTGTGAAATATGTGTTGTCAGTGCAAGTCTCTGTGTGCTATCTCAGAAGATTAAGCTGTTTTCATGTTGGCATTTTGGCAAAAACAGCCAGAAAATTACTTAAGTTTTGTTAGTTTGGGTTTTTTTCAATAACTTGAATCACAGTGGTTCTTCTCTGTAGATGACTATTCTGTGTGTGCTGATTGGGAAATGCTTGTCAGAGGTTTCAGCAAAGTCTTGGACTGTAGCAGGCTCTCCACTATCTCTGTTGCCTACACTTAGGCATCTGACTGTCCCTCATGGTAAACTTCTCATTCATTCTCCTCTGTACTAGCTGAGAAACCAGTATTAGGGATAATTTTGCTTCTGATGTTCATAAGAGCTGTTTTGAATTGGAAAAAAGACAGAAGTGACTATCCTCCTAATCTTCTGCAAACCCCTCTCTTGAGTCTGTGCATGTGGAGTCACTCCACAGAGGTCAAGCTGGGCTCAGGTCAGGCAGAATCTTTGAGAACATCAACAGCATCTTGTCACAAGTCTCAACTCTTGTAAAATACATTATTATGATTTGGGAATGGTGTTCCCCAATTTAGTGTTCCCACTGAAACTCTCCAGACCATGTGTTGCCCACTCACACAAGCCCATTCGCCCAGTGGTGATGTGGAGGAGAGAACTGAGGACACAAAAAGGTAAAGGTCATGAGTAGAGATAACAACAACTTACTAGAAACAGCAATGAGAAAAGAAAACAAAATGTACCCACGATGAGTACTTACAAACTTCAAATTAAATTTTTATTTCCTTCTATAACTCCTTGCTATCCTGCAATTAATACCTGCTCACTTTCTGAAGGTGGAGGCACTCCTATGTGCGCATGGAACAGTGTCAATTGCATTCTCCTGCCCCATTTAAGGCTTTTTTGGACAAATTTCCAATTCTTTCTGGAGGTCTGTTTGTTTCACTGAGTTTTTCGTTTTCCTATAGCTAAGAAGATTGCTTTATGGATAGTCTAATTATTTTTCTTTTTAAACCCAGCAAAGTAAGGTTTTATCACAATTTATCTCACTACTAATCCATACTGCAAGACTTTGCTAGGTCAGATTTTTTAGTGGTATGTTCACTGGCCTGTGAGGGAATCGATGCAACTTGTATCGAGATGAAGTAGCTAAAAGAGTTGGCTCTCTTTCAAGTGAACATGCAAAATTCATTAGGGCCATTGCATATCCCTGCTGTTGGCAGAAATGCAGAGAGAATACATGACAGCTAATGAAAAAAAGAATCCTGACTGGTTTCTGGTAGCAGGAAGAGGAAAGCTGAGATCTGAGGTGTTAGAGCACTTGCTGTAGCAGAAAATGCTCCAAGGGCCATGCAGGAGTAATCAAGGGATAGGTGCCAGTGAGCTCAGGATGGTGAATTCTGTCTCACCCACCAACAGGACATTTGTCATCCAGAAAGGTGCTACTTCGGGCAATTTCAAAGCCTTGTGATTTTGCAGGTGTTTGAATCTGAATTACATCTGCAGCCTCTAAACTAATAAGCCCTCTGAAAACTTTTTTACTAGAGTTTTGTCCTCTATCAACAGTTTGGATGCCTTGATTGCAGAGAATGTGCTTTTTGCAGAAGCTGGAAGCTCATCCTCTGACTTGAGAGGTTTCCTAGGCATCAGTGATAATAAGTCTAGTGATTTTTTTTCTTTTTATTGTATTTTTGGTATGTCAGGAAGAACATGATCCAGCCAGTCATGTCAAGAGTTTACCTTACTCTAGGAATGTAGTTTTTGTCGATTGGTTTCCTTAATATGGCTTTACCTGGCAGAGAAAAATAGTTCTGCCATGCAGCTTGGGCAAATATTGCTATCAAAAGTGTATGTAGGCTGCTTTCTTTAGCAGTTTGATCTTTTGCAGACAACAGGGAAACGTGTCTCAAACCAAGCTCTAAAGCAAATGCCAGTAACTCTAACTGTAGTTTTCTTGCAGGCTGGAATTAGAAGAGAGCCTCCTATGTATGTTCTCTTTCATTTATATTGATCTAGAAAGTTCCTCAGTAAGCCCGCCTGAATGAAACTGAGAGTCTGCCAAGTTTTCTGGCTGAACAGTTTTAAGTTGCCTGCCTTCTGGAAGCAGTGCTGGAATTAGAAGTCCTGCTGTGATGGTCGCAGTCTACCAGGTCACTTGTCTGGGTTGCATGCTAATCAACTCAACCTGAAATGCTGATGGTGTTAATGTAATCTGTGTCAGTCAGGGTGGTTGTCTGAAATGCAAACACCTTATTCTTGTCACAAAAGAGATTCACTACCCAGAAAAGTAAGACTCAAAAGTAAGACTGAGGTCTCAGTCCAATATTTTTATATCACACCATTACATCAAGCTTTTATATTGGAGGAAAATGAGTTCAGCTTTTCCTTTACTCTGTCATGCTCTTTGTGTCTTCTTCCTAATTTTTAGGCTTTCTTTCCCCAGCAACTCTCATTCCACCTACATAAGACTCGGAATGAATCTAATAAGCAGAGTCTAAGTGAAGTGACTTTCAATCTCAAAGAGAAAAAATACTTGGTGCTCAACTTTGAGAATTGAGTTTTGGTTTTATTTTGTTTTTCTTCTTCTTCCTACAGTTTAAAAATAATCAAACCATTTTGAAATTTTATTAAAGACTTTGAAGTATGGAACTTATATGCCAATCATTATTCATCTTGGAATGAATTTTTAGGACAGTGTTTATACTGAAAATGCTGATGAGAGATGTGAGCCACCCCAATGTGAAGTGTGTGACTCTAATCTCTGCCTGAAATAACAATGAGATTGGACGTTTGGCCAAATGGGGCTATTTTATCTGCCATAAACTCCAACTAGGTAAGGCTTGAGTCTGCAAGTGTGAGGGAAAGATATCTAGTAGAGCCAGGAAGAGTTCTAGTTCTGGAAAAAAAAAATCCCATATAGACTGTTTATATAGGAATGTGCTCGTGACAAAATCAGTTTCCTGGTAATCCAGAGGAATAAATTAGACTCATGCATAGGATGATGTGTTTTGAACTTTTTCATCTTATTGGCACACTGTAGAAGTAATGAAGGCTGTTTCTTTGCTGTGCTGTAAAACAAGGAGAAGTGAGGCTGGAATCAAGTCCTGCCATTTTGGCTGATGTTTATACAAAATGAGCAAATAACCCAGGTCAGTCTTGTACACTGACACTGGACATTACTCAAAGGTAAGAGAGTTAAATGTAAAAGAACCTCCCCTCCACGAAGCAGAACCAAGGCAATTAACAGCATGAGAAACAAGAAGGGAAGATTTGGAAGGCAGTAGAAAAGTCAAAAACTCCTTCCAATGCCAAAATGCACATTCACTTTGCAATCTTATCCTGCAAGGTTATCAGAAGGTTTGAGTGTGGTAGGAGAATAGCTATGACAGAGAGTGATGATTTGTCATAGTGGCTTGGGCACATTCTGTTACTACAACAAGGAGAAAAGGACCAGGATAATCCTGAAGAACGATGTAGCCTCTGTGGCTCAGCAGGCGATCTGCTTCAGGAGAGCTGAGTAGTCCATTTTTTTGGGACTGACTGACTGACTGTGTCTTGGGCACAAATAGCTTCTCAAATGGAGTGGTAAAAGTGTGGAGATTTGAGGACTGGGCTGTTTATCAGCTCTACTGGCTGCAATCTAACAGAGCAGTCATAAAAAATAGTTTGACAAGTGGAATTCTCCATACATTCATCGTCTCTGTGAGATGCTAAATTTATGGAAACGGCTCCTTTGAATGTTTCGTTCCTCTGAAAGCTGCCCTTTTCAAAGACACAAACAACTGTTCAGATGAGTTTCATTTTTCAAGTGAATTTAGTATTTCAGTATTTCTCCTTAATCTGGAATAGAGAGAGGAGAATATCCAATATTTGAACATCTGCAACCAGAATTTGATTAAGTCTCATGGCTAATGTGCACTTTTCATGCCAGGTGAAAGGGGAAACTGGGACCAGCTGGTTGCACTTCACACTTCTTTTTGCCATCTTCAATTTGATGTACAGTATTTACATATTATTTATGCAAAAAATTATTTAAAGTTATTTTCACAAGTAACAAAAAATTAAGAAATTGTCTTCTTTGGTTCCTGTCATTTTTTAAGTGCACGAATATTAGTTTTGATACGCGCTTTCACAAAAATTATTCTTGTAACAGTTTGGAAGTGAGCAGGGTCACAGAGTGAATTGAAGTGCGTCAAATTTAGGTTGTTCCTGCTGTTGATTCTTTGAATTCACTTTGACAGCTTAGTCTCATTTCTCTTTTTCCTCCTTTGAAGTACCAAGGTGCTGCAGTGTCTGACACCTGCCTGTGGAAGGGAGATTGGAGACTGGAGAAGGAAATCCACATCTTCAGTGGAATGCTTGGGGATTCGGTGTGGTATGGGGATCTGATATAGGTATTTCTGTGAGTATTTTATAGGGCTACCTACATTTTTATCACTGACACACTGCTGTACTATAAATATCAATTTATTTTATGATGCTTTTTTTCTCAAGCTTTCCCCAGTATTGGCCCTCTAAAAACAGTTCTCACAGAATAGTGTTCTCTCCACAAAAATTGGGTTATTAGGTCTTGTTTTGCAAGCACTGAATTTCCCAGAGATCTGTAAAGATATTTGTGAATTCATTTGCATTTAGACAGCCCTCTCCTATAGATTAAAGGGAATTTCAGAGAAGTTTTCCTTTTGTTTGTTTTTATGGTTAGTGGGGATTTTTTTTTCCTGAAAATAGAAAATACTCATAGCTTAATGATCTTTTCCTCCTGAACTCTTAAGGCAATACTGGGAGAAAAGAAGGAAGAAGGCCAGTTGTGCTAAGGTGTGGAACTACCAAAAAATAATAGAAAAGAGCTAGAGAGCTAATGATATTTTCCTGACGTGATTATTAAGAGACACATTCTACATGTTTTGCAGGGGAATTAGATAAACACCAGGTTTCTGATGTGTTTTAGCAAATATCTGTATTAGCAAAGGTATCTCTTAATTTGCAAAGTCAGACCTGTGCCTCATAGAAAAGCAGTAATCTAAGTGATACATTCCAATCACTATAATCAGATCTCTTTAAGACTAACCTTGCCCTTAACATTAGCACTGTTGAAATTTGTAATATTCTTTCAAAATATGGAAAAAGAAAGTTAAATATTGCCTGAAGACCTTATGAAACATTTTAAGACATAATTTTTGCAAACTTAGAAGTTACATTTTTGCCACTTAAGATTCTGTTGACCATATTAAAAGTAATTTAATAATTTAAAAATGTAATGAAATTCCACCTTTTGACAGTAATACCTTTTAAGAGATTTAAAAAGTGATACCTTTGGGATGGTGTATTGTGAATATGCTTCCTATTAATTTAAACATTTGTTACCACATTTTCTGATCCAGTATTTTCCTTTAAGTAATTCAGGATAATGAAAAGAAATCTAATGAGAGAACCTTGGTGAAAATAAGAGTTAAAAATCATCAGGAATAATGACAAAGACTATCAATAGATTTTATTTTGTCTGTGTCTAATAATGGATCCTTCATTCTTTTACTCAGGCTGAAGACACAAAATGCACTTTAACTTTCCACTCTAGTTAAATTAAGGTGCAGATAAAACTCCTTTAGGAGAGATTTCAGGTAAAAATCTCCGTTCTCCTCTATTCCTCAACTGAGTATCAGTACAAGTTCTACCTGAACTCCTCTGTTCAGCATCTCTGTCAGTAGATGATAGATTAATTTTCCAGTAACAAGCTTCCAGCAATACTACTGAACTGTACTATTCAGAAGCTGGAAACCATACATCTGTGTTTCCTTTTAGAGGAAAGTCATACCGTTTCACTTTCTGAAATTTTTGAATTTGATTGCTTTGTTACTAGTCTGCTCATTTTCAAACTGTTTTATTACACAGTGTAGAAATGGCTTCTTCAAACTCTGCACTTTTTTTTTCTGAGCCATATGTTACGTGATGGATATCCTGTATAGTCCCATTATTTGTAAAATGTGGATTTGTTAGACTGATTCTTTTCTACCTGACTTCTTTTGTCTGATTTCTATTTGACCCAAGTGGTTATTAAAACAGATTTATTGTTCTGCTTTTCAATTATCTCCCCAAATATGCTGAGCTGGGTTTTGGTTGGTTTTTTATTTTGTGGAAGGGCTTTTCATGGGTGTTGACAGTGATCAATTGCCTTCATTTTATTCAGATTAATTTTCAGTATTTTTCTCTGTCATTCATAATTGAATTCCACTATCAATATTCTTCATGTATATTGAGTAAGAGCAAGACTGCATTGCCTACAGTGCTTCTGTAACCACTTGTGCTTATACTGAATGTATGTAGCTACATGTTTCTTTCCACTCCAGACTTTGAAATACTCCTTTGGGTGAACTTTTGAAAAACTTTACAGAGATACTTTTTGCTTTTATTCTTTACCTTTGGCTGGAAAAAATCTTTACTTAATGAGAAATCTGAATTTCAGGTTTGATCTGGTAAGGAGGCATTGCAGGGCAACACTGATCAGCAATATCAGGGGAGCAAGTTACTTCTTTTTGCAAAATGCATATTGGAAAACCTTTTTTTCTTGTGCCTTTACACTCTGTATTGAAGTACAGCTTATGTAAAATTTATTCTGTGTTCTAGGTTGTTTGTTTTTTTTTTTTTTGAAAAGTGTTTGTTCTGGTTAATTCTTTTCAAAGATAGCTTAATAACAGATGCCTTGCTCTATATTTGATTGGTTTTCTTTTTCCCAAAGAAGTGGATTTATCTTTCTGGTCAGATTTTGAGTTTTCATATAGCTTAATTGATGCAATCATCACAAAAAGAAGGAAGATTTTAAAGCACAATTACAATGTTATTTATCTTTGACATGGGCTCAGGCACTTCCTCTCAGTTCCTTGGGAACTGTCCCATCACTCTGAATATCACCAGCTCCACAGGCTTCAGGAAGATGCAAAGAGGTCAGTCCTACATCAGGGCTTCGTTTCAGTTATCTCCTAAAACAGCATAATAGCTGTGTTTTGTGCTAATGAGTCACCCTTCTGGCTGTTGGTTGTTCAGCACTCAGGCAACACACAAATCCTGAGCAAAAGTAATCAGTAAGTAAATATGGGATGAAAAAAAATGACTGTGAGCGTTTTGATTAAAAGGTCAAGTGCAAAGCAGATATGATGACACATGGAAAATATTTTTTCTAAAATAAATAAACAATTAAATTGATTCCCTAGCCTTCATTATAATGTTGAAATAGCTTAAGCTAATTATGATAAATGAGGCTAAACATGGTGTGCCTCCTGAGTAAAGATATTCATGCAATTTTCTTGTGACAAAACCCAATGTCAAGTTTGCCAAAGCCATTAATCATCTCAGAGATGTGGTGTAACCTCTTGCTGATGCGTTTAGGGGTTTACATATGTATAAATATTTCACATTACATTATATACACATTATTTTTATATATATAAAAATATATAAAAAGTGATATATGTATGTATATAATGTTCTGTATATACTTTCATATATACAACTTTAATGTCATTGCAGTGTGATATATTCCAGAATAAATGTTTTCTATGTGTCTCAAAATGCTCTATCTTTAAACTGGGTGTGGGATATGGCTGAAGTGTATTAACTTTAATTAACTTTACCTTGATGACCAACACACAAACCAAAGGAGTGGCCCATCACAGAAATATGTCATGGTTGTCACCTATGATAGTGTATCTGTGATCATGCAATCTGTAGGGGACCTGGGTGATCTAACTGGGACACAGAAGTTGTTAGAAGTTATTCTGGCATTTACAGCTTCAGGCATTTTTACTTAGTGCTGTAAAGAAAGGTAGCTTAAACATAAACTTTAGAAAATAATTATGTTTTATGCAAGGGCCTTTACAGTGCATCTCCAAAGTGGTGAATATACCTAAGGAAGACAGAGAAAAAAAGATAAGGAAGGAAAAGCATTTGAGAGTTGAATAATGAACACTGGGAAGGCTTGTATTGATTTGATAATGAGTTTAAATTGTAGGTAGTTGATAAAGTGAACAATAAAGAAAAATGCATTTATCAGAAATATGGGAGACCAGTACTTGTACTGAAAATCTGATGACCTGAGTGCTGTGGTTCTGAGAGTGCTGAGAGAGTAGTTCTACCCAGAAACTTCTGAAAACTTGTGGGTGCCTTTGCTGTGACTACCAGGCTAGGGGGATAATAAAGCCTCCCAGGGATACAGGAGCAATACAAGAGCATGTGTGCACACGTAAAAAAACCCTCATTTATGTTTGCAACAATTTAAATACTTATCCATGCAGAAATGTTTAGAATATTGGTAAAGAAATGCAGTTAAATAATTTTGCAGCCAAAGTTGATGTGACTTTATAATGTTCTATACTGGACCCTTGTATCTGTGCTGTCAAGCATAATTGCATTTCACATTACATTTATTCAAGGCATCTGCTAGGTTATGTGGTAAAAACTCTTCTGTACACCCACACCGGGGCTCAGAGAGACAATGGCAGGGGGAGAGGACTAAATAATACCCAGACAGCTGCTTCCAGGCACATTACTGGGCTGTGGGACAGGATGTAGGAGAAAAGCAGTTTTGGATTTTATAGGACTTATTTGGGGTTGTTTAGGGGAGAAACCTTTGGGAGGGATGCATTTTTATAATTCTACTATCAGCTTGCATAATTTAACATAATGAAGCATAACTGGATAAAATCCACATTTTTCATTTCTTCTATCATTTAAGTCCATTTGATATCCTGGTGGAAATTTCAAAACAACTAGTACTTCTTCAGGGTTCTGTGTATTTACATGAATTGCACAACTGGAATATACTACTATTTTAAGCTCGGCTTTTGGCCCTCTATTTTGGCACAAGAAGGATTAAAATTTCTAACCCAGTAACACAAGAAACTGCATTTCATTTTGGAAAGATTCTAAGGGATGTTGGCCCATGTTCTCCAAGGTACTTCAATGCTTGAAGATATAGCTGGGCTTTTAGCAAGACATTGAAAATCACCTACGTGGCACTGACGAATTTAAAAGGGAGACATGAAAGCACTTTATACCTGATTTTTAAAAAAATGTAGCTGTTCTGTGCATAGATATCTGAAAACCTGGATCTGAGGCGTTTTTCAGATTTGTACTCATATTGCCTACTGAAGTGTTTTATCTTTATCTCTCCTTTAAATGACAGTGTAGAAAGCAAGTCAGGCATGATAAGCATAGCATTTGACCTGAAAGGATCAAATCTTGATGTTTTTCATTTCCTGTTCTTTTATATTTTCCTTGGTGTTGTTTTTTTTCATCGTTTGTTTGCTTTTTAAACTCAGTTTCTTTTTTTTCTTTTCATGGGTTTTGTTTTGCCTCCAAATCATGATATGTGCTCTTGGTGCTTCATGGAAAACAAAACATATTTTCCAGGTACAAGACTGCTATCATAACCTCCAGGTTTGCCTGCTAAAGCTTTTACTTGGCTTCTTTAATAGCTTTGGTGTGCTATACTACAATAACTGTGTGCACTTCTCATCACTGCTGCTTTTCTACTCTCCCCTGGGCTCCTCTCAGGTTTCCCAGAGCAATATGCATCAAACAGTGCCTTTGCCCTTTCAAACATTGTGTGGGGTTTTTCATGGTATAGAGATAAAACTGGTTTCATCAGACTATAAACACTCTTATGTTTTTAAAACAATTTGAGAAACCTTGGATTTGACTCATGAAATATCTTGGAGTGATTTGGTTCACTTTGAGCAGTGTAATTTCATTCAGAAACCGTGTTAACGTAGTTTGAGGAGGTTAAAGGAAACATTTAATCATTCTCTGTTGTTTACTTACCAGCATTTTGCTATGTTTTTCACTGCTTCTGGGCTTGTAAATCAACTTGTGTCCTCTTGACCTTCCTGTGGAGGGATGCCCTCCCAGTCCAGGTCCCTTTGTTGGAGCTGGAATGTTTGTGGCCTTTGACCCAATGTCTCTTCAGAGATATCTCTCTTAAATGCTGTTTTCTGCCCTGATGGTTTTGTTTTCTTCTTATTCTTGACCATTTTTTCTCTTCTCTAAGAATCCCTCTTTCTCTGAGGTTTTAGCCAGCAAGAGCTCTCTCTGTTGGGTCATAAACAGCTCTTCTTCAGCTGTTTTCTCCAAAGACAGGGAACCAAACCACACCAATTCCTGCCTTTGTGGGTTCATCAGAGCTTTCTCACTCTGTTGTTGCAGCTGCTGATTTCCCATCATCAGCTGAACCCCTGTGACTCCTGGGCCAGCCCTCCCCAGCTCTGCAGTTGATGTTTGTACTGAAATGATCCTTCTTTTCTTCCGACTGTGTCTGACATACAATGTTCTGGACTGGGGACATGTTGTTTGGTGATGAATCCTATGGGAAGGGTTTGGGATCATCCCTTGCCCAAGAATCCTTGCCAGCAGGCATCAGGGTCTGAGTTCAGGTGTTTTAGGAGAATCAGGCCAAAGCACAGAATCACACAAAATGGCTAGCTGAGAGGGACCTGTGAGGAATCTATGTGGATCCTCTGGTCCAACTCCCCTGCTTGAGCAAGCACTTCTAGAACAAGTTGCCCAGGACCATGTTCCTTTTTCTTTTGAATATGCCCATGGATGGACACTCCACAATCTCTCAAAGAGAGAGAAACTTCTTCCTTTTGGTTCTGTCACCAGTTGTGTGATTGCACTTTGGTGTGGTGGTGCAAAGCAAAGGAGGAAAGTGCTGTCATCTGTTACCTCCCCTGAAGGTGGGCTTCACTAGAGCCTGTGTGGATTTCCCACCTCTGTAGCAAGAACCCCACACTCTATTGTGAATTTGTCTGCAGGTGTCTCCTGAGTCAATTATGGAGCCTGAGTGACTTGTCTCCCAATTTAAAATTACACTGAATGCATGAGACATTAAAATACATAGAGAAAAACTGAGCAAACATTGTAATTAAATATTTACTGTGTATGACTGTATCTCAAAAGACAGCTGGTGATGAAATCAACAGGCCATAGTAAAACATTTTTTCTCCCTTGAACAAAAATATTTTAAATAGACATTGAATTGTGAAATGAAATATACTTCCTATTCAGTCGAATTCCTACTTATCAGCCACTTTACCTACCATGCCATGCACCTCACATACGGAATCAAAATTACCATCTGCTGAATCAAATGCAAAAAGCAGTGAAACAACTACATTCGCTAGAAAAATCAAATCAATATTAAATAAAATACATTCAGAACCCAAAAGTCACCTGCTTTTAAATTATTTTTGTTCAACTATAGAGCTCTTTCATATACAAGTGTAACTATATTATTTATTTACATGTGTACATATGCTAAAATATTAATATTTATCTTTCAGTTGTCTCCACAGATAACCTAAAGCAGCTTCATGTGGTTCTAACCCTTTCTGATGCATCTTTTTTAACACTTAAAAACTTGGAAAGGCAACAAATATTTTGAATAATTGTACCTAGGTATTCACTTGATCAATTTTAGCCAACCTAATACTGGAGACTTAAAACACCAGAACATTGCAATTTCATTTTTCCTTTAGTCTGTATTTATATAGAATGCACCAGGAGGATTCTTTATTACTTTTTAATTGAATTCAGAGAGTGTAATGAAGAGGTTTCCCGTTCAGATTAAAATTTCCCCTAGCTTTATGGTACAGTTTTAAAGTGTTTGTGGCATCACTATTTAAGGTTGCAAGAAGCTTTTCTTTAAGTAAAAAGCACCTAAGTGGTTAAATTTGAAAAGAAGGGTCATCCAGGGATTGTTCCTACTGAACTCTGTAAACTTGTGTGAAATTCAGTATATCAACTATTTATCTATCTTTTTATTCTGAGCTGTGTTCTACTGTCGTCATTCATGCTAAGGAGTTGGGAGTTCAACAAGTGTGGGGTTTTTATGTCATAGGATTATTTTGAAATTGTACAATTTATAAAAGTAAACACATATGTAAAAATATACATAATAAAATAAGACCACTGCAGAACAATTGCACGATATATAAAAGAGCTTCTAAGTAATACACATGAAGGTTTAATTCCCAAAGTCAGTTTAAAAGCCACAGAAGAAATATTCCAAAATATTCGGTGAATGAAGTACATCTGTCATCTCCCTGATACTTTGATAGGAACTTTCTCTTTAATAAACAGTGTAATGAATCCTTTCCTGCTTATTTGATTTGTAATTTCAGTCCTTCACCGGGATCACTTTTAAGAATGTGCTTTCCTTATCTAAGCTGTCATTTAAGGGAAGCACACTTTCTCTTTCCTCTGAGCTCATTAAACTATCTAATAACTCTGTTTGCATGCTTGCTTTTGTAGAGAAGGTATCTTTCCCAGCACTGACATGGAGGATAGCTGAGTTATTTTGACAGTATATATGTAATATTGCAGCAGAATATATATATTTTTAAAACAGGTTGGATCATTAAATAGTAAAGATTTTTTTAAAAAATATTAGATTCTCTAGGTAATTTAGTGTTTTTTAGAACATTTCTCTAATCTCTAAGGAATTCAGTAAAATGCACTCTTTGTATATAAAAAAACCTCATAGAACTCTCGGATGGTGATCTCTCTCCCTCTGAAACCAGCAGTGGGTCATAATTGTGGAACTTTGTCTCTCTAATGTTTGTATCCACTTTGCTGTTTGCCTTGCTACCCAAGAGCCTAGTTTGGGGTTGATGTTATTTTTGCTGGATCTGCTCTATGAAAGTTGTGTCCTGCTGTCCTTGCTGAGGAGAGGTGACTTTGACAGTCTCATCCAGTGGACATTGCAGCTTTGATATTTCCAACAGGGGACAGGGGTTTGGAAGGGTACTGCCAGACATCTGTTTGTGTGCAGCTCTGGAGCAGACTCTTACGCCTGCTCAATTTTTACATAATGCTCTGAAGGCGCATTAAAGAAATCGCTGTGAGTATGTAATAAATCTTAGTCAATTTAAGTGGCACAGTAAAGGCAAATTCTTCTCCAGAAAATATTGTGAAATTCAGTGCCTCAAAACAATATCAGTACCTTTTTTGCCTTCCTGTAAAACCAAAACCTGTCTTTACAGGAAGCATTAGGAATTCCCAGATTGGGTTTTGGTATTCTGCTGCCTGGGGCAGAATAACAGGGGTAGAGAGAGTTTAATTCTATTTCCTCTAAGTCAGCCTTCCTGTTAAAGGGGTTCAGTCTGGACAAAAGGTTACTCTGAATATTTGTTTGTCATTCTTTCTCCTGGCAAGCAAGATGTATGGCCTTGGAGGTCTCCTAAACTGCAGTCAGGATTGGTGATGAGAATTTGTCCCTCTTTCCTTCAGCCCCATTTCTCTCTTTCTCTACAAGACATGCACTAAAATTCTGGAAGGGCCCCAGCTTTGTCCTAGCAAATTCCATCTCCCTCATATGAGGAGATGAAAGATGGATGCAGAGCAACTCAGGGACCCAGGTCAGTAAAGGAGACTCAGAGTTCTTGGCAATGTTGCATGTTTGAACCTGCTCTACAGGCAGGATTAAATCAGATAACGTTTGAAAGATAAACAGCGAGTCAGAAAAATAGCTTCTTAATGTGCCAGACTGCTCGTGTAAGGCTTTTATTATCTGCTGGGGGTGCTGGAGTAAATTAAGACAAGCAGTCTTTTGAGAAGGATGCTGGGGTGAGTTACTTTGTTCGGCAGTAGACCAAACCCTTGGCCACAGTATGGCTTTCTATAAAACTAGTGACATGTACCTCATATACAGAATCCAAATTACCATCTGCTAAACCAAATGCAAATTAATAGGATATCACTATCCACTTTTTATCTCTGATGTTACCCATTATCTGAACTGATATGTAATTTTGAAAAAAGTAAATTCAAGTGCATTTCAAATAGTGGGACATATTCTTGTGGCTTTGAGAATATATTTATAGTGAGAAATGCTCAAAGCAAAGCTATCCCCAACTATAGACAATAGAAAGAATTTTAATAAAAGGAAATAAATTCTAGTGTTACCCAGAATACTCAGATCTTGATCACTTTTAGCAATCTTGGAATTTTACTGTTTCTGACATACATTTCACCTGTGTTTGTGTGTCAGGCATTTGGAAGTAAGAGCTGCAAAATTAAAAGGAGAAGAAAAAAGCAATATTGAAAGAGTCTGATCAATTCCACATTTGATCTTCCTTCTGAGTAGAAGGCTGAAGACGCCCATAAATTAAAATAAACTTGACTGGATACCATTACTGCTAGTTCTAAATTTACAGATGAGAGATCTGCTACAGCAGCATCCCTTCTGATACCACCTAATTTAAATTAATTGCCTGTCTGTGACTCCAAATCAAAAATTAAGAATCAGATCAAGCCTGCAGTATTAATATTGCACCTAACTTTTTAATCCTGAAAATTGTTCTTCCAGAGCTCAGTTTTCAAGAACAGCTGCTATGAGGTTCTGTGCTGACTGTGTATGGGGATATTGATTCTTCTCCACCTCACCTAAAATCTTTTGGCATCAAACTCTGCATACATGTACTATACAGATCAAAAGAGCTTAACCTGTCAAAATATATTTTACAGTTTCCTCAGAGACTTTGTGATGCTGGATTTTGTTTCAAAGTGAGGATATCCTGGGTTTTATAATCTATATTCTTATGATCTATGTAGCCATCAATGAGAGTTGCAGTTTATTTCCAGAGATTAGTTTAAGAATGACCCATAACTGTGGAACATGTTTCTAGGGAGAATGTATACATTGAAGCAACTTATGCCAGCTGTCCTGCATGAGTTCAGCACAATGAAGTCCATGGTTGAGTTGAAGATATTGATTAGCAGCTCAATGTGGTGGATCAGGAAACACCTTTCACTAGTGGTGTGTGGTTTACTTGGTTATGGATTTGATTTAATAAGTAAGGGATCTGAATAAGTTGGTTGTGACTTTGATGCAGTGTACAGCATCCCTAATTTGATAGGTCATTAATCTGCCAGGTTTAACTAAATAACAAATTGCAGCTTTTGTCAGCTCCAGAAATAAACCAAGGTGTAGTCTGTGCGCTCTCAATCTGCTCTTTCTCAGTAATTACATTGTTCAGGTGATTTAAGCTTCTGCCCTGTGACTCATTCCTTAAAGTAGCACCTTTAAAAGCAGGTATTCAATGCTAGGTGAAATTATATGAGATTTACTGGTCAGCAGTTCTGTCTTTAAAAGTAGCCTAGTATTTCTAGGAATGTCAATAAACACAGCCTGCTGAGGTGTTCCTAAACCTAGAGCTTTTTCAGTTTCTCTGGTCCTACTTTCCTTACCAAGGCAGGATTCAGATTTGACAGCAATGATGTTTTGATATAGACCCAGGCGATCTGAAAGGTGGTCTATTTTCTCTGAAATAAAATTTCAATTTTAATTTTTGTTAGAACAGTTAGTTGCATACATGGCTATTTTTTTGACAGAACCTCTGATTTCTCTGAACAGTAAGGATTCATCCTTGTATGCACAACTGAGCATGGCTGACAATGATACTTCTAAATGTCAGTCAGTAACTTTAAATGCTGACCAAAGTCCAGTGCACTGGAGATCTGTTCAAGGGATTGTCACCCAAATATTCACAGTACTAACACAACAAAAGTGTACCAAATTCAGAACTTCTGACAGGTCCCTGAGATTTCCATTCAAAGTCACTCTTCAAAACATTCTTAAAAAATACTCAAGTCAAAATTGCTCTAGCAAACTTTGACAATTGAAAGAATTTGCATTTTCTTGAAAAGTAAAAGATGATGACTAATGAATTTTATAAATATTGATTAAAATTATGAGGGAGAAAAGAGTCAAAAGTCATTCTTATATGATGTTTAGTATCTCCTAGAAGGCAAAATGGAGAATTTTTATCTGAAGATCGTGAGTGATTTCTGAGATTATGGAACTGAGCAATTTTTTCTTCATTTTTTATAAATTATCTATCCTAATTTTTTATTGTAACCTAATGAGGTATTATCATTATAATCAGTGAAATAGATATTGAAAGAATAGTATGTTGGAGTATAAATCCCCCTGGCCCAAATCCACACAGACATGAAGTAGAAATGCGAGTTTATCTTTAAATAAGTAGAGGATTTTTAAACGACTTAGCAAATAAGAGACTGAATTAGTTAATAAGAAAAGGACCTAAAATCTAGTTTAAGGTTCAGTGGCATTGCCTTTTGCAAAGATAGTTAAGTTCTAGATATAATGAAAAGAATGTAACCTTGCTGAACACTCCTAGATGGAGCAGATAGAATTATATACATAGAATTTGTGTAAGAACTTGCATTTGCCTTGGCACATCAGTCTTAGCTTAGGATAGGTCTAGCAAGGATGTAGAAGGTCTGTGTTTTAATCTGATTGGCCAAAAATAGAATAAAATGCACTACTTTGAGAATGCTAGTAGCATTATGAAAAACACTGACCCAACACCACTGTTGAGGCTGCTGCTAGGACTAATACTGATAAGATGTTGCAGCTCCTGTTTGGGACAGAAGGACTCTATGTTAGAAGGCTTTCTACCTTCTTGCTCAGACTATAATAACTTTTGCCTTCATGAGCCTGATTTAAGAAGGCAATAAAGGACTTTGCTTTTACAACTACCCAGCTTCTGTAGTCTTCAATGAGGACGGGAAGAAAAGTTGACAATAATAGTCATACTAAAAAATGGCTAAGTCACTTTGCATTTCAAGAGGTCTAAATTTTGTACGGCTAAACGTGCCCACTGCATGCAGAAAAAAAATAGCTAAAAGAGACTTGTACAGAGAAAAATGAATTCAAAGATGAGCGTCTGACAAGAAACCTGAATGGCAGACACCCACTTTCTTTATACCACATTTTGTTGGCTAACTTGTTTCTCTGAACTCTCTTTAAGAGATAAATTTAAGTGTGCTTTAATTTAGTGAGGGAGCAGGAGTGCATCTCATTATTCTAGGAGAGAATGATGAACACAAACAAATACTGTATTGAGATACAGGTAGAAAGCTGGGGGTGGAGGAGTGGCATGGTTTCCAGATATAGTGGTCCAAAAAATTTGGAAATGTAAATTCAGTTAGGGGGAATGCAACTCTGTCCTGAGAGCTGGGAGAAGCCCTAGGCACCCTACAGGCCTGCATAAGCACTCTGTGAAGGCTAATTAGCTGCATAGCATGAATTTTCAATTCCAGATAAATATGCATTTTACAAATAGTCTGCAGAGCAAGAATTATTTATTGGACATGTTTGTGAATAATTTGATGTCTAGGATGAATGCTGTCATTTTAAAAATCCATTTACAGACAGTTTACAAGTGGGTAGGGAATAAAAAAATCAAGCTTAAGAAATATTTGTTTAAAAAAACCCCTAATTTTCCTAGCTGTTAAAAAAAAAGCACAAACATGCTTCATGGTAGGGAAAAAAAGAGGACTTGCATCTCCTGAGGGAGCATAATCTCTTGGGTGTGCCAGGATAAGATTTTCATTGTTTTATATTTTGGATTAGAGGATGTTTTCCCTCTTGGAGAAAAGAGTGCTCTCAGTTTGGGGGAAGTGTGCGGACAGAGTGGGATTTTCAGGATGTGGGATTCCAGGGGCAGGCTCCTTAATCATTCTCTTCCACTTTGGAAAAGTTAGTAAGTGTCTGACCCCACAGAATCTAAAAGTAGTTCTCTAAAAATGAGATGGCATAAGGATTTTTACTTTTTTTTTCCCCTTTCTGTGTGCCAAATGAAGTGAAACTTTATAGCTCTTTAGTGTTATGGGGGTAAGTGTCAGAACGTACGCACAGCCACACATTCCCACACCTGAGCTTTGAGGAGAGGAATAAGACCAACATATTTCTTTACATGCTGAATACAGAACAACTGGGCAGCTCATTTTCCCACAAAACAGCCAGAAAGCAGCTCTTTTCCTTCCAGGTACTTATCCTAATTTCTCACCGTAATTAATTCATGGCTTGTTTATACTCATTTGTCCTTGTGCCAATATTCTACTGGTTGCTTAAGTAATTTTTCTCTCCCTTCATGTTTACATACCCAGATATATTTATAGGGAGCAGTCATATCCCTTCTTAGCTGTTGTTTTGAGAAGCTGAACAAGCCAAGCTCTTTTAATCTCTGCATGTAAAATAAATTATCATTTATTTTGCTTGAGCACACTTGTTTACTAGGAGGTTATTTTTGTTCCAGTCTGTGCTTTAATTATTCCTTGACTTTCTTATTTGTTAGGCGCAAGAAAGAAAAAAAAATTAAAAAAAAAAAACGGGCAATTTTTTTCTGTACCAAAGCAGGCCTGGGACCCACAATGTCATATATAAAAATGACAGCTGGATGAACACAGGCAAAAGCTGATACTTTTATATTACTGCAGTGCATTTGGGATGGATTCTTTTAATACACAATAGCACAGTGGATCTTAGAATATAGCATTTGCAAATTCCTACCAGGAAACGCCAATTCAGGAAAACAGTTCTTTCTAAAAGCTATACTAAGTAAGTTACATCTTTTGTGTAAGTTAATCAGGGACAATTTCTGAATTCTCTAATTGTAGAGACTACTTGCTGCAGATCTAAATTATTTCCTTGCTGTACGTTAAACTTACAATGACTTGGCACTGAATGAAAAGGTTTATTTTCCTTTTGGTGAATATTCCAAAACTTGTCCTCTCTCAGACATGTTTTCTCCCAGAAAGTGACTTGATTGCAATAAAAGGCCTAGTATAGAAAATAATAATGATGAAAGTATCTGTTTTGGTTAGTAGTCGAAACTGCTTTCTTTCTATAGGTCAGATGAAAACAAAACATTTTTGAAAATTAATGTTTTCATTAAATTTTCATTGACTAGCGGTACAAACTCTTGTGTAAAGAGCAATGTCCCCTTGTCCCCTGCCAGCCATTCTTACCAGTGCTGTCACATCACTAGGGATCCTCTCTTGGACATTCTCTTTTTAGGAGTAATGGATTTGACTGAACCATACCAAGAAATGGTGCTCCTTGGGTAGAACAGATTTTAGCTTGGTTGTGTTTTGTGCTACCCTACTTCACTGTGCAGTGTCACACAGCTGTGGCAGCAATGACAGAAATGTGGTGACAATTAGGTGGGATCTCCTCTGGAGTTAAACTTTCTGCTTGGCAGAAATTAGTGACTACAGCAAAGCTTCAGGCAAGAGCACGAAAGCATGCTCTTTTCCTCTCTGACTTACTGCCTCCAGTGCCCTCTTCCTCAGCCCCTAGCTGTGCTTCTGGCTCACCATAAATGACTACTACTTTTCTATTCAGAATTCAGAAACGAGGAGAAATAGGCTTTTGGACACCACAATATAGGACACAGAAAGTAGTCCAGAACCAGAAGCACCTGCAGTGTGTCTGTACAAGCCAGACAGCTCAAGAAGTAGCATGGCCATGTTTCCCAGCAGTACACTTGATTTAATTGCCTTTGGGTTGTTCAGAAAGTTTATAACCTTCACATAAATGTGACCCCACACATGGATGGCTACACTATTTTCAAATGTGTGCACAGCAGCGTGCTGTCATGTGGATTTATCAACTCAAAGCTGCAAAGGGGACCTTTGGATTCAACAACAAACTGACAAATAAATATCCAGTACAAAGGAATCTTTCATGGGGAACAATAAAAGGATGTAGATAATTAGAAATAGTCACACATCTTGTTCTCCTTCCAATTTCTCAAATACACAAAGTAGCTCAAACTAGAAATTCTAATATTTAACAAGTATAGCCTATGTCTCATTATAATAACATCATATTAATTTAAATGTTATCTATGAAGTGTTTTAATATCAAGACAGTGCCATAAAATTACATAACAATAAATAATGATTCTGGTGCCTCATCTTTACCTGCCAGTTTAGAGATTTTTCTTAACCTGCTTTTAGATCCATGCTTTTAGGTTGTTCCCTTAGATAACTCTTTCTTTTTGTATCTTTAAATATTATAGATCTATGTTTGGGGGATGGAATTCAGGTCAAGATATGGGTTAGGTAGGGATTAGGCAGCAGGAATCTCAATGCTGCAGCTCAACATCTTGGGAATCCCATGCTAATTGTAGGTCCACAGGGATGCTTCTGGAGCTGCGGCTTCTCCTTCTTTCCTGGGACTTGGAATGAGAAGTAGATTGCAGATATTTCCCAGGGAGAAAAATGGTGTGATCCACAGATATTAGAACTTGGCTATCATCATAATGATTTGGTGGAAAGGAAGCTGGAGAAAAAGCGTAAACTCATTTTCTCATTTTTGGGGTTGCCTGGTGCTGCTGAGGGCATCTGAAGAGATGGGAATTAAAATCACCTGCTTGCTAAATGACTGAGACTGTAGGAAATATTTATTATCTGTGACCCTTACTCTCAGGCTCAGTTATTTGGCTGACCCACTGTAATCAGAGTCCTCTTTTTGCTTTGGAATTTTAGATGGCTGTGTTTTGGTTTGGTTGTTTGGAAGCGATTTTAGGGTTTTTTGTTTTGTTTTGGTGGGATTTTTTTGGCTTTGCTTGTTTGTTTCGTGGGTTTTTTTTTTTTTTGCAGTTTGGTTTTTTTTGAGGGCTTGTTGTTCTTTTCTATTTTATACTCTAATCTATGATGAAAGCTATAATTCTTAATTTTCCGTAGTCAAACAAGGACTGATGAAAGCTACAGGAGTGATGGCTCTTATGAAAACACACTAGCAGCCTGAGGAATCTGTCTCTTTATCAAACATTTCATTGGAAGACTGGGATAAAATTTAAGTACATTCTGGTTTTCTCCTTTGTTTTTTGCTTGCCATCACCTGAGCTGTTTTTAAATGAGTGCAATGATTTCCTAATGTACTTTACATCATATTACACTCCTTGTACCAAAATACCCTACAACACACTTAACCAACAGAAGTTACTCTGTGAAGTTTTTACACACGGGCAGCATAAAATCACAGTGAACAAACCCCAAACATCAATACACTGGACCTCGTATCAGGCTTCAGAAAGGTCATCAGTCTAAAAGAAGCAAAAGAAAGCCCCACAGATTTCCATTTCTTGGCCTGGTACCAGCATCCAACCTGTCAGGCCTGGCCTTTAGAGACAGGTCTGACCTATGGTAAAATAGGAGGTTCCAGCGGTGCTTCAGCACAGGGCGCACTTGATGCGCGGCTTCTAAAAATATTTTCTGGAGCAGGAATTTTCTGTGGGATGCTGTATTCATTTAGTCTCCACTATCACTTTCCTTCAGAATTGCTGCTGGCCTGGTTCCCTTCTCATGCTCGTGCAGCCCTACTGCCTTAGTGTTGCTTTGAACGCTGATGTCAACGAATTAAAGAGCAGATTTCCAAACATGTGCGTCACCGCCAAAAGTGTTTTGATGGAGGATGGGCGCAGCACTCACTCACTCAGAGTGCACTGGGTTGGAGTACATCAGCAAGATCATGCTGATTCCTTCTCCAAGCATTTCAGCTGATGGAGCAATTCACCTGACAAAAACTCTCCTGTCTGCCTATACTCTTGCTCTGTAAATAGCCTCATTGATTTAATGGAGCAAGGTGCTGAGAATTTCTCTTTTCTCTTGGAGTCTGGTCTGCAGCACTTCATTAGAAGAGGAAGAAATTAGCCTGCTACTTGAGTAATCTGCCCATTTTGGGGGGTATGGGGCAACCAGACACATGATTGTCTGCAGGCTGCTTTGCCTCTTGGTGTGAAAATACCACTGCGAACTGTGGTATGAAACTGTGAACTGCAAAGTCTGTACGAAAAATGAAAGGATGACTGAGAACGTGCTCCTGAATGTACTTCCCAGAAAACAATGGGAAATTATACTGCTGATGTCTTCCTATTTCTTAAAATTAATACATATTCACAGTCCATCCTTTGAGCCAACTAAACAGCTTAAGTAGCAGAATTGGATTTTAAATAAAACTATCCTTAATACAGGCTTTCCTGGATTTTCCTTGGAAGATAATTTTTTTCTTTGCTAAGAAGAAGCATAAATAGAACTTGGAAATAGTTGAAACATCTTGTTTTGTTTTGATTTGATTTTTGCTGATGTTCATTTCAAAAATAGACAAGCTGATTTAACCATTTTTCTTTTTAGCTGACAAGAAACGCGACTCTTTTTAAGAAATGAGTGTTTTCTAAAGGAAGCATTGACAAGCTGTCTCACTGCTAGGTGCTGCCTGAATATCAAAACAGTTATTTTAAATGCCTGCTCTACAAGAGGGTTTTGTTTTGCAATCCAAACCAATAAATAATTCTTTTTAGTGCATGGTTTTATTTTCTGAGGTATTTAGCAGCCTGGCATTTTAATGATGGCTGCAGAGAAAGAGAAAATCATGTCAACAGTAAGCCAGGAGCTGTCTCTCTGCTTGCTTTCTGCTTATTTCCCCTCAGCCCTGTATATCTCAGATGACCCGATACATCATTATTTTTGTAACACAAGACATAACATATGTCACACTTCTGACCTTAAGTGTAAATTGTGCTCTTATTAAAAGTGAAAACAACCCAAATGCTTCTCTTTCTTTTTTTTTTCCAACCTACCAAAATAAGAAGCCTGAATTAATTGCTGCTTCCCCAACTTAATGTGGACCCAAACCCTGAATGCAGAACTAATTGACTTATTTTTATATTGAATAACATGGGCTGAGCAGGAGGTGATGTCAATTCTTGATTACCATTCTAATTGCCCTGAATACCTCCCCGTGGCTGTCAGCGAGGTGATGCTTGTATACATGACTAAATCTGGCACACTCTGCAAACCCAGTGCCACCAGGACAAGCAGTCCCTGAGTGACAGGCTGGCTTTCCCTGCTGCTGGCAGAGGAAGGTGCTGCTGTGCTCTACAGCATTTAACACAGGGCACATGACACTAAATCCCATTAGGAGTGGGGACAGCAGCATGGTTATTTATGTTTTCAGTAAATAGAAGGGCCAGATGTGGTGGCACAACCCCGAGTGTTTTGTTTGCTAATTAGCAGCATCAACAATACAGGATAATCTTCAGCAAATATTTGCTGTCTGAAGGAGCATTTTTAAAGAGCCAAAAAATTCACAGATTTCAGTTTAATATCATTTCCTCACGAGTTCACCTGCATAGTTAAGCTAAAATGGATTAAGGTGATCTTCTTTTCCCATTATTTGCGTTTCCCCCTTTTTTGACAGAACCACCACATGAATGAGCAAGTGTCTTTCTGGATGAAGTTTCATTATATCAGAAAGCCTGATTAGAAAGTAAAGAACAGCTGGGATACATATTTTATGAGCTTCCTCTGAAAGAAAGTTCTTTGAGCATACCACTGTCATTCAGTATTTCTCTGGCTCCTTCAGGTTTCCATTTCTTACAACCTGTGTTTCTTACTAATAAGGCATACTGAAACTACCAGAAAAAGAAGAATCTGCTGAAAAACAAGGAGTCATTTGATACAATTTTTTTTTTCTCTAAAACAAAATATCTGGTTTTCTGCCTTGAGCCTGATAGGAATGTGGCACTGTTAGTTGGGTGTATGGGTCCTTGAAGTACTGGATCTTCCTGCAACACCAGAGTTTCAGATCTATTTCCATCAACAGACAGCTGAGGATGTGTTTATGCTCAGCAAGAAAAAGTCTTTTCTGGTGTCACCAGAGTGATCATGGAATATTGTTTTGAGCCTGTAAAATTTTATTAAAATAGAGCACTCTGCCAATACTGACTCAACGCCATGCTACTAACCTGGACTAAGGAAATCGGGGCTGGATGACTTTGATGGAAGAAGGCTCTTCCCCACTTTTTGACAGGGCAAATCATTTTGTCTCCAAAAAGAACAAGACTAAAGGCGCTTGTTGACTCCCTTTTTTTTGCCTGTCTCAAGGACATTTGCCTGCATAAGAGTTTTTCTGTTTTTTGACCCTCTCCAATTCAGGCAGCTATTTTTTCAGCTGCATTTTCTTTCTTGGCTACATTCTGGAGGCTGCTGCATTTAAAAAATAAACCTGTATATATATGTGTGTATGTGTGTGTGTAAAATCATACCTGTGAAGACACAGAGTGATAGTATGACTTCATTACTACTTTTTTAATTCTTTCCATGCGGCACAATCCAAGTGTCAGAGATGCTTGGAATGTCTCTGCTCTTCTTAGGAGCTGACTGAACCTCATGACACAGGGAGGTGTCTAGACAGGATATTTTCAAAGAGAATGTCACTGAAATGTAGTCAAGAATCAACTCTGTCAAAGCAGGAGAGATATCATCACAGAACACAGACAAAGGTGTCAAATCCCTACACTGCTATATTCAATTTTTAATTTTCACATGCTAATTGCATTTCTTTCATTCACAACTAGAAGGTTGGAGAAGTTGTGTCGAGTTAGAAATACAACTTTAAATCTTTCAATGTATATGCAAGTTGGTTTGTCTCCAGCAAAACCAGAAATCTTTCAGAAAGAAAATAAAATTGCATTCTGAAGTCTTGCATCTTAAAATTTTAGGTGAAGCTGCACCAAAGATTTGATTTCCTCCAGACAGGAATTAAATCTTATGCTGTAGAGTTTTCAATTAAGCAACTCTTTGCAATGGAGAAAACACGACCACATATTTTTAGCTCATTTTCCCCTGCTCTTTCCCCATCTTTTAGAAATAAGTATTTTGGCTTGGAAGCTTAGCTGCAGAAAATACCTGCACTGTCAGTTTTGCCCCTAATGAGCTCTTATTTTACAAGAGCTTTTGGTAGTTTGCAGGGCTAAAATGAAACTTCACAAGTTCTGAGCTGCTTGACTCCATAGCCAACAGCTCCCAGATGTACAGGAAGAATCCCTAGACCTTTTGTTTTATTAGAAATACAGCCAGAGACCCCAGCTTCAGAAAATCAATGTGTCAGAGTCTTGTGGCAACTGCTGGTGGTTTGTCAGTGACATCTCATCAATGCTGTGGCCCTAGAAGAGAGAACATCATAGGCTTCCTACATATTTTATCGATATTATTGTGTTTCCATTGATTGCCTGCCACTGCAATGGAGTTGTGATGTATGGTCTCCTGCTGCTTTTCCAGAGAGGGACTTCTTGACCTGAAGGGTCTGCCAAGCCCAGGGGGTCTTTTTTGCTGCCTTCTGTGCAACTCGACTTGTGAGCATTACGCCGATGAACTCATTGCCTGGTGAAAAGCATACGAAGAGCAAGAGAGATAAAAATAAGGGGTAAAGAAAGAGGTGAGTAATTTTCTGAGATTCCCAGAAGCAGGAGATTAACTTCCTAAGGTTGTCTGCGTAGATCTGGAGGAGGGTATCTTGGTGTTGTTTGACATGTATAAGGTGAGAGAGGCTGAGCCTTCTCAAAGGAGGGTGTTAAATGACTCAGGGAGCCCCTTTCATGAGAAGCTCGGGCTCCGAAGAGATGGCAAGGAGGCAGTGGGAGGGGATTTCTGGAGAAAAAAGCACTCTTGAACTGCACTGAAGCATACAGGCTTATATTTGCTCTGGAGTGCCCACTCAGAAACCTAACTTCACAGAGCACAAAACAAATACAAGTTAAAAATATTTAAGATGCAAAACAGAGCATTAGTCACAATGTGCTGATACTTGACACTGCATTGTTGATGCGCTCCCTGAAGAAAAGGCTAGTTTCTTCAAGCCTTTCTTGTAACATAATATTAAACTACTGACTTTGTCCTACATAAGTACACATGTCCATTTATGCAAACAGTAAGTTTACAAGGAAGGTGTTAGCTTTATGAAAATACATAGACATTCCCATGAAGATTTTAGTTATATAAAGCACACTTTTCTTTCAGGAAAATCAGAGCATATAAATCCCATTCTCTCAATTCCCTTACTTCAGTTGATCCTGTAACAGCAAGAAGTGTTCCTGTTCATCTTTAACAGGCTGATACAGAATCCAGTTCAGAAACACTCAGATAAGCAGGCAACTTCTAGTTTTGAAATTTAACTATGATTAGATCTGCTCCTTAGTATTATTTACAGGCTGTATATTGTTACAGGCACAGCCTAAGCTGGGACATGGAGATGACTGAGTGAGTACAGCTGACACACTGTGAAACAGAAATTCTGCAATGTAATGTATGTTGGTAATGTCATTAACTCTGATCTCCTGCAATTCAGAGCAGGGGGTGAGAATTGTTTTCAGCAGCCTGAGCACAAGTGAGGAAAAATCACCAAGCTAAAACAAGCTGCTGTAATATTGATTATCTACAATTTCTGAGTTTTGATTTGTATAGCTGATCTTTTTCCACAGTTGTTTTAAAAGGTTTGCCACTATAAATAACTGTTTCTCCTGACTGATATTTGAGAGATCCTAAACAAGGATTGTGGATACTCTAATTCCAATTTAATTTTTTCTTCTTCTCCAAGTGATCCCATCCATTTTGAATTCAAAATAAGGCTATCTTTTTTTTTCTTTCTTTTTTTTATTTTTACCCTTCTCCTAGATAGATGTCCCAGCAAGAATAATTGATCTTTTCTCATCTCAGGCTCTAATTTATCAAAATTAATGCAATTCCATTCAAGAGTTGGTGGTACCAGAATTCCCATGCTTGATAGGAAGTCAGGACAAGAGCTGTATCTTTTAAACTGTAAAATGTACAAAACCTCACCCTGTTTTACAACAGTCAGTGTGGGACTTACGGTGTTAAGGATTTAAAAACCACACTGCATCGGCAGAGATATGAACACCTTTGTGTGATTCTATTAATCTAGTTTTCCCATAATTTAATACAGCAATCAGACAAGAGCTTTCCAAAACAGTGCCTATGTGCAAAGTAATGTAGTCAGTGTTATTTTGACTCACAAGATTAGAGAGCGTTAGAAAGCTTGTTCACCATTAGCTTTGTTCCAGTTTCTTCCAGTCATGTTAAAAATAACAAAACCCTGAAGCCCCAAGTCTGTTCCTGCTTAAAATATAGCTAGTGGTCATCAGCTAATACTTCAGCGGTTTTATTCATCAAAATATTTTAATAGAGACCTAAATAATTATTTTCAAGAGTGTCTGAAGGGCACTAGAGATCAGTAGCAAACAATAAATTAACTGAAAAAGAATTTAACTTAATGTCACACAGTGCAAATAATAGTATGAATTATACTGATTATAATTACCATTTAAGAAGGAAAACTGGTATATACATAGTGTTATAATAGGCTAAATTTTTTCTTTTGGAAACAGATCAAGACGGAGAAAAAGAAAGGTTCTTTCTTCCTTTAAAAAGGCTCCCTCTCCCTTTCCACGTCCCAAAAGCGCAAGAAAATGGTTTATTCATAAACGTGTTGTCAAGATGCCAAATGTCTTGTGGTGACCTGATTGTCAAGGAGCAAGGTGGCCCTGGGTTAGGAGGTCAGGGCCCCACTACACCCTGGGGGTGTCTCACTCTCATGCTGAAAAAGGCCCAGGCACGTTTTCTCCCTTGTTGCTGTTCCCCTTCTCAGCTGAGCTGGAGGAGAAGCCTCAGTCATGGGGAGAAAGTGAGCAGCAAGGAATTTGGTCTCTCTGCCTTCAGCATTAGCACAGAAATTACACATTTATTACAGAGATAAAAGTATCTACAGCATTACAAATGCATGCTAACTATACAGGAATAGATTGCAGATGTTTTTTCATGATGAATACCAGCTTATGCTGCAGGGATACTGAGTGGTCTGAATGGCAGCACTTTGTAGGGTCCCAAAGTGCTCCCTGGACAGAAATAGTAAGGGGATTCACGTTAAAATAGATATCCAAGTTTCTTTTTGGAATATCTTAAGATGATAAATAAATGCATTGTTAATTTTTTCTTTGAAAGTATGGTATTAACACAGAAACGTTACCACAGCAGCCCAAAAGGAGTGACTATACGGCTGCCCAAAAGTGAATCAAATTTTATGACCAGAGTCTATAAGCTAAATCCATAAGCTAGCTTGATCACTACTAGCAGACACAGTTTATAAAGGTGTGGTGGTTCTGCCCTCATTTGTGATTCATGGGGATAATTTTTGGCCAAATCAATCAGTTCATCAAATTACTTGCACATTTCTGTGTGGTTGTGTTAGAAAAAAAGATCAAGTTCGCATGTTCAGCAGGCAATTCTCTAGAAATATAGGCCAGGATTTTGCTCCAAGATTCATACAGAAGCCACATGATTTATTTTTTTATTTAATACAGTGCATATATAACTTTCTTTTGAGCAGAAGCATTTTTTTCTGGTATGGGTTGCATGTTGTGATGTATCCCAGTCATGTCACAATTCAGTTCAGCAGGAAGCGTGGTGAGCTTGATACAGAAAAGCTTCTGCCATACATGAAAGGAAAGATTCAGCATTTATTTTTCTAGGGTGAAAATGAAAACGTGAAAGCTGTGTGTCATTTAATTCTGAAAAATGACTTTACCAGATGTCAAAATTATTAGGAAGCAGCATGACAGCCCTTGGATGCCAACCCTCAAAAATAAGACAAGTAAGACAAGGAGATATTGAAATAAGTAGACTGAAACTAAACTCTGTGTGTGCATTTTCTTAAAGAGGAAACAAAAGTCTGTCTATAAAAACTGGCTTAATCATTTCCTTTCAGCAGACAGGAATATCAGCTGAACTTTGGCAAAATAGGGGAAATTTCAGCCTGTAATTTTGATGACCTGTTAGCATGGTTTTATCTAAGGAAAGCTATCTTGGATATATCCCCTGGAGATGGTTTATAAAATGAACAGACTTTTTAAACAAGGGGGAGTGTTTTTGCCTGTTCCTTGCTGTGGTTTCTGCTCCCTAACAAAGCCCACTGGTTGCATAGGATGGACTGGAGGTGGGTAAGGATGTGAAAAGGCTTAATTGACATACTAATGATAGTCAAGATCTGAATTGTTCCCCAAAATGACCCCTTATACTTTCTTGTCCTTTATATAGGTTATGTACAGTCGTTTACAGGCTCACCCATAATGTTCACATTGGAACTAGATAAATAATTTCATGGCAATGCTTACTGTTCTACAGAGAAATAGTTTTTGTTTGTGTTATTTGTTTTTCTTTAATCTTAAAAACACCTTATAATTTTTTTTCAAACTCAGATTTCTCAGACAGGCTGCAAATAGATGTTTAGGTAAGGTAGTAGGCAATAAGGTACTTATATCCTTTATTTGGTATTCAATCTCTGCTCCGTGACAGAACAACAGACTTTTTAAACATTGGGTTCTTCTGCAGTGCTTCTGTTCATTCTATTTCTATTCTAGCAAAGCTAATAAAAAATGCTGGCTTAGATCTGCTGTCCTATTTTTAATTGTTTCTTTGGTGTAATCAGACATTTATTGATTGATAAAAACATGAATCTTGCATTTTTTCTGCAAAGATAATTGATTTTCACCATTAACTTCTGAAGGCAAAAAGAGACAAATTAATTTCTGTTAAAACTTTTTATAAACTATCTTATTCTTTGCTTCTGAAAGTTAATTAGGAGCTACATTAATTTTTTTAGCATCTCCTAGGTGTAGCATTAAATTTATGAATTATAATTACATTATTTACCATCTTTCATTGCTGATGTCACTCATCAGCTTTCAGGAACCTACAAGTTCAACACAGTCTAATGTTTGAAAGTTATATCAAGAAGTTCAATATCAAAGTTTCTATAAAAAGAAAAAGGAAGTAATATATGGTAATAACTTATTTGGTTTGAGAAATCTGTTAAAGGACCAGAATTTTTTTAGTAAGTTTATCACGAGCTTGGAGTAACACATCATTTCTCCAGCATTTCGAATTTTGCTTTGTTCCTAGGGAATCTGGGAGATTTCAGGAACTAATTTGTAACTAGTAACTATTGCTGTTGTTTTGTTTGCCTGCTGATATTTTAGGGTATTTTTTCCCCAAAAAAACCTGCTATTTTTTAAAACTTATATCTACTCATATTTGTGTCTCAGTGGTGTGAAAGGATTAGATAAAACTAAAGGCGAAGTGGCTCATTTTGTAGTGTCTGCCCCCTTAACTTGTCTTAAATCAAAACAACTTGGCAAAGCAGAATCCCAGCCAAACTGCAGATGTTCTTCATCCCTTCCTGTGATTGAGGTGTCTGTGACTAAACAAAGGTCAACACAGCAGCTTCCATTGTGTGTTTCTTGGGACTCAGGATCTCTGTGCTGCCTCCCTGTCCCACTGCTGAGCTCCAATACCTGTCTCCCACTCTTCTCATCCCATATGTCAGTGTCCTCCCAGACATTATGGTTTCCATCAGGCCCTTCCACTGACACTTGGAAATCCATGCAGTGGCAAGAAAACAGCAATCTTGGACAAACCCAGAGCTAGAGACCTTGACTCTTTATTTAGTAATATATTATAATGGCAGTGAATCTTACTGCTGAAAATTGTGCCTTTCATTTTAATATGTCTGCTTTTAATTCCCACTTCCTTGTCTTTATTATATTTTTTTCATAACTCACTATCTCTCATTTTTATCAGTAGTCTGACATCATCCTTTAGCAGAAGTTATCGTTATCAAGGGTAAAATATGTTTGATTTTCCATGAGCAAGATAATAATTAAAAAATAATATTTCAGGCTTTTGTGTAGGATTAATACCCTACTTAGACCGAGATTGTTGGAAGTGTTTTAAGTGCCATTGTAAAAAAAAATCATTATTTCAATAAAAGAATTTTTTTGAGAAAAAACGCAAACAAAAGTCCTTTACCATGTAACTAGTAGCATCATGAAGTCAGAGATGCCACTATGGTTGTGAAGAAATAGCCTGAGATCTCAGCTGGCTTCTTCTAAATGGGTCAGACTCTATAAGGTCCAAACAGTAGGATTCAGCTGAGCACCAATGGACAGGAAATTTTCTCATGAAAAAAATATGAGCTTTGTTCTTGTTACTTTCAGCACGACTGACTTCTGGAATTCTGAGTTCCAAAATCAGCATTTGGCAGCATCCTTATTGGCAGTGGTGGTGGTACAGTGGTGTGTCAGGAGGTAGGTAAAGCTCAGTAAACCAAGGTTTTAATTTGCATTGCAAAAAAAAAAAAAAAAATCATTGCTCATCTTCAGACAGTCTCAAGGATGTTGTGATAGAAGGAAATAGAGCTCAAAAAGCTGTCTATGGACCCAGATCAAAATGCAATACTGGGTCTATTCCAGAGAGCAGAATTTGAACATTTAGACCTGTGATTCTGTGTTGGACACATGCTCAAAACCAGCCATGGCATAGGAAAATAGGAAACATTACACTGACAAAAGTGAATGGAATAAAATAGAATTAGGAAACAATACTTAAAAGAGGCAGATCATCTGAATCATTTGTCTAATGAACAATGAACCTACGAATATGGTGCAATTCAGAACCATGCTTGAAAAATAAAAAAGCTTTTTTTTTTTTCTCTCACTGCCTCTGGGTCCTTCTGTCAGTACATCCTGACAGAAACATTTTGATGGGCCTGATACAGCGTGTCTGTGGTCATGTCTGAATTAAGAACAGAATTCTTGCAGAGATCCCCAGACTGCTTTGAGTGTCTTCAAGAGCAACTGAGCTATGTCAGCCCAAAGCAGAGCCTGTGTTAGCTTGTGCTGGCAAGTGACAGGTCTTATTAATGTGCGTGGGGCACAGAGCTAATGTGTCTATTCTGCTTTTGTCTCTGGGAGAGCATCTCCTGTGGCATTGCTCTTGTCTGTGTGGTACATCTCGCCTGAGTATTGGTATGAGAAAGTCTCTGCATGGGATGAACACTCCCAGAATCTAGAGATGCTGAGAAACTGGGTTTTTTTTCTTCTTTCTATAAGCTTTAAAGTATTCAGAATTATTTTCAACTGAGTATGAAGGTGATAAACTTAATATGTGGGGATATGCATGACCTTTGATGAACCAGAGTTGCAGAATCCTGATGCTGAGATGCTCCGCCCCATTTTTGTGTGCATGTACCTTAAATTATGTTTGGCTGCAAAGCAATGGGTTTTTCATAGCCATATATCTGGGGAGGAGTAGATGTAAAGTGCCTCTTTGTCCTCTAGTTGCCATAACAATGCTCATGACTTAACCCAGTGACCCATATTTTAAAAACCTACATCCAGGAAACCTGAGGCTAACTGCCTTTAAACCATAGCATGTTGTCCCTTGAACTCGAGGAATTTTTGAACCTCTCCTAGTCAAAGGAATAGTCAGATTGATGGAGTAGCTAATGGCTTCAGTACCCATAACTATTTTTGAATTAAAGCCCCAAAATTAAGGTAGAGTCCTCACCACTTGAAGAAAAACACTCTTTTGTGCTCTCCATTGTGTTGTGTGACCTTCAAGGATGCACTCTCTTGGTGCTTCTTTTTTCACACAGCCCCTCATGTAGGGCTAATCTAAATGCCACAGTGCAGCCTTAGTAATTCACCAAATAAAAAGGAAACATAAATATTATGATGGTGTGAACACTAAACAGCCATGCACCTAATAAAATGCTTGCTGGTGGAGCTCTCTCACTTGCTGGCAAATGGCACGACCCATATTATTCAGTGTATATTAAACAAGCTGTCACCTAAGCATATTTGTGTGAAATAATACTGGATGAAAAATGCTCTTCGGGAATTTTGAATGTCTGCAGCATTTAATGTCTGCTCACTGTATTTGCCAGAGCCAGCATAAAGTGTATTAGACTACAAGGACAGTGTCCTCCTGTCAGCTGAGGCACCCATATATTGTCAGCTCACAATGCACCAGGAATGCAGATTGTCTCATAATTTAAAAGTATTGTACAGCCCAGCAAGATCACAACTTCTGAGCTCTCAAGTACATAATAAAAACCACACTGATAGTTGTGCATAAAATAATAAAAAACTTCAAAGTATGAATTTCTGGGGTGAAAACAGTCTGAGGGAAGGAAGATATGGAAACTTTTCATCCTCTCCCTTTTCTAACCCCAACAATGCAGGGAAAAAAAAAAAGCAGGAGATTTGGAATAGGGTATGCAATGTTTTTCACCTGTGGACTCTTAGTTCAAAATCAATTTAGGCTGCCAGTCAGGGAAGGTAATTAGCAGACAGCTGTTCTGTGACCTGCATGGGAGATGATTAGCTAATGACTGTGGTCCTTTTTCCTCTCAGCAGACAGGTAGCTGCATCTCATCCAGGACAGGCCAGTGGCCTCCTGGGTGGTCCTGCAGCAGCCAAAGACATCCCGGCCATGCAAACAGAACTCATCCCAAGGTGCCAACACACACCTGAATAAAGTCATTGAAGGCAGGGAGGGGAAACTCTGCAGCTCTCCCAGGGATGCAGGTTCTTCCCCTACTTTTGAAAATGAGGCAGAAGGAGGCAGGGTTGGTTGATGGCAGTTGTGGTGAGAGCTGTGGCCCAGGAGCAGAGTCACTGTGTGTCACTCACAGTCACCCTGACCTGTCCTGTGCAATGCTTGGTAGAACTGAAATCCATCTCATCTTCTCTACTGGGAAAGCCTCAACCAGGACAGGCTTTGTCCTCAGACTAGTACTTGGGGGTGGGAGCAGTAAGTAAGCAGTAAGTGAGGCACTCCCTCATTTGACAGATATAAAATCAGACTGCAGTTCTGAATATTCTGCCTGCAAGACTTAATAGTCTTTATTTATGTTATTTATGTCATTTCAGCAGCGCTGGTTTCCTCTGCCTTAACTTTTCATTATGAATGCACAATAAACACAGACAATATTGGCTTAGCTGTGGTAAAAAAAGTCTTTTCTGTCCCCAGCTTTGCAGCATTTGATATTTTCTGTTATTTTTAAGCTATTGTTCACAGAAGTTCCTTGTTTCATTTTCCTCTGCTTTAATTCATACTGTGTGCAAATACAGAAGTAATGTGGTCGTGTTGATTTCATGTCAGACCAGTAGATAATTCCTAATTTTATTCCTCACTACCAATTCTATTTCAGTTTCTGTACCATGTCTCCACAGAGTCACTCAAAGGCATTATTACGGAGAACTCACTTTGAAAACTTGAAATAGACTTAAACACTTTTTCAGTGAATAGGCAGACATTACTTCATATCTCAATAAAGTAAGGACTGGTTTGACATTTAAATGTCATTTTGACACACTCCTGGCCTCTACATCTTTGTTCCTATGAAATATTTCTAGGGTGATAGCACATTTAAAACTATTTAAATCAATCTTAAAGGAAAAAAAAAGCCCAACAGTTTTCTGACACTTTCTAGTGACAACTATTTTTTATAAGCACAGAAAAGTGGTGATTCTTGTTCAGCATTAATATTTAATAAGGATTACAGAATTCATTTTGGTAGATAAGAAATTCACTTGAACTTTGTGAACTAAAAATTTGCTTTGAGAAAAAAGAAAAATAGATGTAGCTTCTCAAACACAGGAGCAAACATTTTTATTACTATATGTATTCTCAAAGTAGATAAAATAATTTCTTTTCTAGTACCAGAAACTGGTGAAAGTACCATAACAAATATCTTTCATCCCATGAAATAAATGAAAAAAACCCCTCTGAATTCAGTAGAATTTGAGTCATCTTAAAACAATCCATTAGGGAGATTAGCAAGTCTCTAAATAATATCTAAGATCTGATCTATTCTCTGGATCAATCTGTCCAGAGGTACAAATAGGGATGATTTCAGGATTAGGGTCCTCGCATTCTCACGAAGGGAAGAAGGACAACTGAAACTTGTAGCAACAGGATGAATTTAGAGATGGAGCCCTATTACTACCTGAAACCAAAAACAAAATAGTAGTTAAGGACTATTTAATTCCCTTTACCAGGACAGCATAAAAAAACCCCATTATTTGTGATTGTCTGTAATCCTTTAAAATAAAAGGAAAGAAATGTTTAAATGCATTAAATGTATTATATGTAATGTAATGTTGTCATTATTTCAGTCATTTCCAGATTACAGAGGAGTAAATATACATGACAGGAATATTTATACATGCGTATCTTACTAGGCTGTGTATTTTATCTCTTCTCTTTGAAACATCATTCACAATCTTCTTCTTCTTGCATGTCATCCAGTTGGCAAGTTTTACATTCTGTATGTGTTGGCAGGGAAGATTTGCATTTTGCAGCAAAAGTCAATTTAAGTGCAATACAGCTTTCTAAAAGACTTGGCTCATTTTCATAACCCATGAGGGCATGAAATAAGATAAAAATAGTTGGGTTTGCCAGTTTCTCTGAAAATGCCTTTGACCAGTAAGACATGTCTAGTAGTTATTAGCTGTTCTTGCTTTTCTCCCAAACTCAGGCTGTTGTGAAAAGGTTAAAAATAAACCTTGTATTGAAAAATAAGTCTTTTGACTTCAAGTGGAAAAATTGGAAAATATTTTAACACAGTTTACGTCGGGTTTATTGGAAAGCTTATACCACTGAATGCTATTTTCCTCTACTCTAGGATAACAGGTCTGCATAGGAGGCATTTGTAGGTTTGGAGAGGAAATATTTGCAGCTGAGTTTTTCACTAAAGTCCAGTGAAACACTAAAGGCTGTAAATCTCTTCTGGCTCCATTGTAGTTCCCTGAGACTCCCTCTGCACGTGAAGCAAGTTAACCTGGAGAAGTGAATATTATTCTGTGTCCATATGCCACGGTTTACACAGGAATATGAACTGTCTGCATGGGAGAAATGATCAAGGCACCTCTGTGCCCTGGTAACCTTATGTAACCCAAATCAGGTTGTTACAGCCCTGTGCTGTAAGCACACAGCAGCTGGGAGCTCATACCACATAAGCTGCTGTGGTTTGGGAGCTGCACACAGGTCTGAGCACATGGGCAGGGATGTGGGATCTCCTGCACTCCTGTCTCAAAGCCGTGGACCTGCATTAACATTTTTACCAGCTAACGTGGCTCAGGATACAGGTGACACAGCTGAACCTCACTTGCACCCACCTACAGCAAAATTACAGAAAAATCTCACCAATGTATTTGCATTAGCAAATTATCTATGCAGCCAGGGGCTGCTGGGGAATTTTGGTGGAATATTCTATGTCAATTCAAACCTATATACTAAAGTGATTCTTTTCTCACAGCATGTGTGTGTAGAGTAGTTTTAGATCGGTGCTGTTAGTAACTAGGAAAACCCCAGTGTGCAGATCCAAACTGCTGCAAACAGGCACAAAGAACAACAGGCACAAATGAAACAAAAGAAATCACCATGCAGAACGTGTATGAAGAAGCAATTTAAATGTTTATGGGAGCCTATAACCTTTTTTATTCTATAAAAATAGGTTTTCAGCTTGTCTGCCTCTGAATAAGTCTTAAATAATACAATTTATTTTGGATGACTGATTATAGGACTCCAACTAAAGCAGTTTAAATCCCATCTCCTGTCGACTTTAGGAAACAAAATGATTTTCTAGCTTTGACATCATATATCATGTTAAGTTTGAGCCATAATGCAGCAGGGGCCCAATTCTGTTAGTCCAACAAATAGCCATGAGGTCTGTATTTTTTGTGTCTTTAAAGCAGCCTCAAGCACATCAGAATAAAGTTGTTCATCCAGGAACAGCAAGTTACTTTTGGTCACTTGATAAATATATTTGGTTGTGGCTTGAAAGCAGGATGGCAGAGGAGGGTATATTTGCAGAGGGACGGCATCTTTGCAGAGGGATGCCTTCTAGTATCTACCAGGGATGCTTGCAGGGAATTCCTATTTTGCTTGTTCAGAGTTGTGTTTGCAGGAAATTCATTTTTCACTTGTTAAGAATTGTTTATCTTAAGCTCTCCATAGTTAAATTGACAGGCTGGAACCAGAGGCAATTTCTTAAAGGGCTGTGTGGGCATATCCATGTAGTTGTAAAGGTAGATTATATTTTGTTATTGTGTCTTGGCCTTGTCAGATTATTTGGTAATCTTGTTTTTATTAATGCATTTATAATGGACAATGAAAGGCAGATGAAGTTTGGATAATTTTTCCTTCCTGTTTCAATAGTGCAAATTAATATATGCTTAATTTATAATGCAAAATACATGCAGTATTTTTAATTCCAAGGATATCATGACACCTTTTGGTCAACTTTTCCTGCTTTTATTATTAAATATTATTAATATTTATTTAATAATTTGTTAATATTATTAGATAAGGTGAAATAGTGCTTTATTTTCCCGTTTAGGAGGAAATGCAAGAAGCGGTACATCTCCCATGCAGACTGGAAGTAAAAACCACAAAGAGCTGATTACTGAGCAGTCCTTGCCTTTCTGTGCTGGACATGTTTTTTATGCTGCAGAGTCTCTCATACTGCCATCTCTCTTCATGCTCATCCACCTCAGGCTGGAGCTCTGGTGGGAGTGGGAGGGATGATTCCTCTCCCTGAGGACAATGACATTAGCAACAAGCAGTCAGTCATAAAGGATGCAACCAGAAAGGCAGAGGGGGAAAATGGCAGTAGGCCTTCATAAATATTAAAGAAGCTTCTCTAAGACAGAAGCAGAAGTGTGTGTTGACAGTGTCAGAGGATGAATGGCTCTATGCAATCAATTCCTTTTAGAGAAAAGATTATTTTTTCACAATTATTAATGTAGTATTTAATAATTTTTATTTCCTTTTTCGCTCTTGCCTTTTCACAGCCCTTCCCCCACCTTACTTGAGATTGGCTACACTGGCTCTTCTATGCTTTTATTCTGGTTATTCATTTTTTGTCCAAACTTCTTACAGTTCCCAAGGAGAAAAGAGCATCATGTAGGCATTGGTAGCTTTTCTGCCTG
This sequence comes from Sterrhoptilus dennistouni, assembly GCA_013397095.1. Lineage (NCBI taxonomy): Eukaryota > Metazoa > Chordata > Aves > Passeriformes > Zosteropidae > Sterrhoptilus > Sterrhoptilus dennistouni. The sequence continues at coordinate 459,392 of VWZU01017023.1, read as the reverse complement.
CTTTCCACTACTTCTGCTGAGCATCCATTTAACACAGACAGCTGGGCAAATGCCAGTTACTCATTTGAATATATTTCGAACTTGAATATATTTGAGGTTTGTGGTTTATGTCAGATTACGCAGTGAATGAGGTACTTCTTACATTTACAGGTTAAAGGTGAAAAGTAAGCCTCCATGGTTCTTTCTGTATGCAGGTAGCACATCAGCTGTAGCTCTTTTTATTGGGGAGAGCAGTTTGTGAAAGAATTTATTATCATCGCAAAATTCTAATATGTGACTGCAGTGAGAGTAATTTTTATGTTTTCTTGGTTAATGTAAAGCCAAGTTTTAAAGGACAGAAAATTCACTTTTGCCTTACACTTGCAATCCCCAGGCATATTTCGTCATCTTAAAATTACCCTGGATTGTTTCAATGAAGCAGTAGCTTGTGTTCTTCTGAAATAGCTTTTGATACATTATCTTGCTGGTGAAGCCTGTGTACTTAATGAGTCAAAGGGAATCATTTTCCAAAACGGTCCGATATTTTGCATGGATATTCATCATTACCATTATCACCAGTCATCCTGGTGAACAGCAGGGAAGCTGTGTATTAGTCACTGTGAAAGGTGCTAGGTTTAACTATACATCAATGCTTCCTTCTAATAGACTTTGAAACAGGGTGGCATGATTTACATTCTTTTCACATCCTGGAAAAGCAGATGAAGGCTCTTTTTCAAGTCCACATGAAGCCATTCTTCTGAACTGGCTGTGGTTCTTTGCCTTTCATTAGGGTAGGTATGAAGGAATCTTTTGGTTAGGGAGTATTCTATCCTTGCTAACTCATGTGAGTCAGCAGTTGGGATTAGTGATATCCACTAATATATCCATTCCACTGGAACACTTAACAATCCCACTGGAGGGCCTGGTGAGACCCTTTAGCAGCACAGCAACACAGTGAAGGAGCTGAGTTCCCCATCCTACCCACACCTCATCATGCTCCTCCTCTCTAAACCCCACAGATGTTGTAAACCTAGCACTTGAAATGTCCTCAGCATGGTGACTCTGCCAACCCATGCAATACTAAGACTGCTGTTTGTCTTTGCTATTTCTGCTGCAATATTTGTTGATTTGTACCATACAGAATTTAGAATAAACAGCAAAACAGATAATAAAGGTATTTGTAAGAATCTCCAGACAGGCCCCCCCTTCTAGTGAAGTCATCTGCTCATTGCTGTTCACGTATCAATCTGAATCAGTGGATAAATTCTTAGATATTTGAGGGAAACCAGAAGAAATCCTGAAGTTCCCGAATCAGCAGGACTGCAAAGTTTATGGGCATTCCCAGTAATACAGTTTCTGGAATTGTTAATTCTTGAATAGAAAGATAAGTGTGTCATTACCTCCAGGACATTAAATACAAGATTTTTTCTCCATTCAAATAAAGCACTTCTTTAAGGGTTTTGCTATATCAGGTCCTAGGAGCCAAATAGGTCTCAAACCTGTATTTCTCCACTTGAATTCTTGATGCCATTTTTATGCCATATATTGTCTGAGAGGGATTTTGAAGTGATCATAGGTAAGTAATTTCACATTGAACTTGGAAAAGTTTGTTTCTCGGAAAAGAATAATTCAAAGAATCTATCATCCTTTGTTAATTTGATTGAGTTTCCTTGGCTATAATTCAGATAGGTAGCCACAAAAGCTTCAAGTGATAGGCTCAGGGGTGACAAAATAATTTTAACTTATTCTGTTGGGTATCTGAAATTCCTAGGTAGGTGATGATGTCAAACAACAGCAGATATTATGTGTTCTTGATTAACCTGGGGTTTATAAAAAGATTTATAAGAACAATTTTGAACAATCCTACATTGCTACAGCACCATTACAGATACTTGTGATTTTCATTTCACAAGTTCCAATGCTCTTACACCTTACTCTACTGATTTTATAATCTGGATAAACAACTCTAAAATCCTGATCACCTGCTGGAGAATTAAAAAAGGTGATTATCCTTTAGTTAACATGCATGGTATCCTTATAGCCATTGTGCTAAAATTACTGTGATTGCAGTCATCTAATATTCTAAAATGCTACATGACTCTTCAAGGCTGTGGATGGAACTCAGTGAGTGATGGACCTCTGATTATCCCAGCCTCTTGCTTACCACCACCTCTGCACAGGAATTAACAGGAATAAGAGCCCTCTACTTGAGTCATCCCTTCTAGAACTGCATAGAACAAACAAACAAACAAACAAACAAACAAACAAACAAACAATGTTTCTTTAAAGTTTATGCTTTGGTTTAAGCAGACAAATGATAAACACTCACTCTCCAAGACAATATCATCATATCATCATGTCAATGGCTTACTAATAAACCAGATAGGATTGGAAAATTAATATTTATAAAATCTGACCCAAAAGTCTGACCAGAATGCTGACTGCTCATGCAAAATAGTTCATCTCCTTTTATTACTTACTGCTCTCTCTTCCTCCCTAACACTCAGAATGTTTCTTCCATCTGTTTTACTTCACGACTTCTTGCTATATTAACCATATTTCTCTGCTCTGCAGTGAAAGTGAGAACTTCTTTTGGCATCCTGTCTTCGTGGTGCTGCCATTCTTGTTGAATGCAGTCAGTGATTTGTGCTGGCTGGATTCACGTGTGGCTTCTCCTTGTGAGTACTCATCTAATAAACAATTTATAGACACCTCAGTGAAATCAGCATATCAGTATCAACTTCACATATACTGCATGGATTGAAAAGATTATCTGAAAGCAGATTCAGAAATGGCAGTGAAGCCCTCATCTATGCTGCTACAATAAGGAATTTCTGCAGTCTGCTATGACAGAAGGAGAAATATGTAAATGAAGAAGAGGAGTAAGATATTAGAAGACACCAGAAATGATGGTATTAGTTGGCTGCCACTCCTTATGAGGAATTTTTGTGGTCTGGGATTCTCTTAACTAGTGAAACATTCTCTCAAGTGAAACTGACAAACTGTAATCAATTAGGCCCTTTACCATGACCACCCAATTGTAGCTTTTGCCAGCACTAGGGCTTCTACGTATTTAAGCAGAAAGCAATCACTCTTAACAAAGTTTCTTATTAACTTTTCTTATACAGATAAATCCAAGGTGGCAGTGCTATGATTCAGTGTGGGCTGGGGTGGGAGCACATCCTTCCATTAGTGGGGCAATGAAAAAACAACAAAAGGAAAGAAACAAAACAAGAAAGTGTGGATTGTGTGGAAAATAAATACATTTATAATCCACTGTCCAAACAAAATATTAATTGATTTACACTGGATTAACACCAATATTTTAACACACTTGCAAGATTAGGCTTTGGTAAGGGTGCATTAGATAGCTCTATTGATGTAGTATTTAATAGTAGAATAACAATCCTAGCCATATAATAAGACACAGCCCCACAAAATAATGACAAATGAATGTGTAAATTCAGTGATTTCAGGAATAACAGGCCATTTGAGTTTTTTGTTTGGTGATGTTTCCTTGAAACTAGCTCAGTAATATCTGTCATTCATCTTGTGCCGCTGAAACAAAGTGGTTTGTGAGCTGGATAAGAAGCTCCTGAAAGTTTTGCCTTGTTAGAAGATCTATTGATTTTCTCTGTAAAGAATGTTGAACTTGCATTGTGTTTTATGTCTGTGACACAAGGCTGCAGCGTTCCCTATTTTAACTTTACTAAGTGCCACTTGACTGTTAAGAAGGAGACAAACAAACAGACCCACTAAGCACTTAACAGGAGACAAGGGTGTGTAAACAAACATGATAGAGAAAGCTTTTCCCAGCTTGGAAACCTGTTGTAATAATGATAGAATTAACATGAGGGGATGCCTGTGTAAAGAACAACATTTTTTCCCACAAAATTGGTGGCCTATCAAAATCTGGAAACTGCAAGAGCAAATTTATTTCTCACTGGTATGACTTCCTCAGTATTTATAAGCTGCAGTAACAGCCAAATGTTGCTGAAGGTGATGAAAAGGAAATGATAAAGGGATTTATTCCAGTACCACACACTTCTATATCCAGCACAGTAGCTGTTTAATAACCATGACTTTACATAATTGGATCTATATAGGTAACTCATCCTCACCTAGGAATGAATCTTGCAATGGTACAATGACCAACCAGTTCATCATTCAGCTCACATGAACACCCATCGTTTAAACTTTTAATAAACACAGGTTCAGCCTCTGGAAAAATCATGAGACTAGAATTGCTAAAAGCCCTCAAAATCTCAAATGTTTGCATATTAGGATTACCTGAGAGGCCCAGTGGATGGGACACTGAACTGTGATTCTGGAGTCTGCATCAGTTCTGCTGTGTGATTTCCAGAGTTTCACTTAATCCCTCAATGCACAGTCACAGTGTGCTGAGCAGGAACTCCATCCTGGATTACAATCCTGAACACAATAGGACTTTAGTTAGGGGTGAGATCTCTCTGGGAACTGTAATCTAAATAATCATTTTCTATTAACCAACCTGAAACCCAGAGCAAGTTTTCTTGCTGCATCAGTGCTAAAATCTGTGCAAGAATGAAGCTTGGCTGTCCTGGTATCTTCCCTTTTTCCAGTAAAGCAGTATCCAAGTTAACTGCCACTCCCTCGCTGTTCCTCAGGACTCAGCAGCCTGAAAGAGAAGAGAAAAGAGAAAGAAGAGAAGAGAAGAGAAGAGAAGAGAAGAGAAGAGAAGAGAAGAGAAGAGAAGAGAAGAGAAGAGAAGAGAAGAGAAGAGAAGAGAAGAGAAGAGAAGCTTTAATTTTACATTCATGTTGCAAAATCTTAGTCCAAACAGCACCTTAAATATTTGTACGGCCTTTCTTAGCAACAAATATGTTTATTCTCTTTTCAAATGCCCTTTAGAGAGGGACTTGAGTGAGAAATGTGAATTGCTCTTTGTGACAATTTTAAGTGCTGAATCCTTTGTTGTCTAGAGTTGGATGGACAAAAGGCAGAGAAGTTCTCTTTCCTCTGTACACGATAGAATGTTAAGTGTTGTTCTGTGTTTGTAGTAGAAAAAATATGTGTGCTGCCGTTAAAGGATTCTGAGACTATGAATCATGTTTTTCCCTGTATTTTCTGGCCCCAACTTTTTTACAAGGCAGCACACTTCCAAGAAAANACAAGAAAATTTCCTCTTTTTTACTCCCAAAAAAAAAAAAAAAAAAAAGAAAAAAAAGGAAAAAAAAAAAAAGGCACAGGAAGAGCAGTGCAGCAAATTGATTGGCTTAGTCAGGGAGCTTAAAATGATCTTTCTTCTCACATCTTCTGTCATTCAAGGTCAGAGTATCTGTTTGATTAGTGCTTTTACATCTGAAATGCTTTTCTTAGGTTTAAATTCCTGTTGGAGTGAAGTAAAATTTTCCCCTTTTTTTGTCTGTGTTCTGCTTTCTTAACAGGGGCTCTGGTTCATGATGAGCTGTAACCTTTCCTTTAGCAAGCAGTACAAAATACTTGTATATTTACAGAAATGAGCTTCAGGAGGGGATTTAGCAGCTTTTCCTTCCCAAACCACAGACTCTTACTACAACAACTTCTGCTTGTTTTCTCTGCTTTTCCTGTTTCTTTTTCACCCCTCTTAGACTTGATAAGTGGGTCTTTCCACAGTCTGAATTACAGTAATTAATTCTGAAGCTTCTATTTTTTCTCTCATATAACTTTTACTTGTATATGACTTTCTCATATACACTTTTTTATTTATTTTTTTAGTGGTTTTATGCAGTGATGCGGGACTGCATTCTGTAACTTTATTTGTACAGGAGTCACAGATATAAGGAGGGGATATTTGAAATTTTCCACCCTTGGACTGATGGATGATTGGATGGATAAACGAGAAGGTTTTATTGTCACATCATAATGCAAATCAATGACAGCCAAATAGGATGACAGCCACTTAATTGAGGTCAAATTTGATGCCAAGCCAAGTCCTAGTACCCTCCTTTGCAGGAGCCTTAAGTTATTTCTGTGTTTGTGTTTATGGCTGTGTCTGTGTGACCTGGCTGATGCTGGGAGTCAGTTTTCCTGTATGCAAATAGTTCAGCAAATCTGCCTGCTGACTTTAATCAATACACAAATGCCAAAATCCCCTGTTTTCTGGGTAATTTAGTTCAATCCTCACATCTCTGAAAACTGACCCCAAAAATATGAGTATTTTTTTGCCTTCATTTGTTGTTATTAAATAGCAATAGTAAAAACCAAAATACAAAGGCATAATTTAACTCCAGCTGAGAAGAGAAAGAAAAGAAATAAAAATAACCAGAGTGTTTTCTTTAACTTTTCCTCTTGTTCTGTCTAAACCATCCCCAGATTTCATGATCAGAGCTATCCTCCTGCTGCCATAGCTGCTATTCAGAAGTTTCTGACATTTAGAAAAATAATAAATTTTTACTAACCTAACACACTTGATACCCCAAACAGAATTAATCTAAAGGGAAAGAGCATCTTCTAAAAATATAACTTTAAAATCACCTATGGAGAATGTGATTACATTGCTGCAAATAGAGAAGAAATGCTGGAATGCTGCTTTCTGCCTTAAATTGGTGATGTGGAATAGAGTAGGTGGATATGGCAAAAAAAAAAAAAAAAGATTGCAGACTTTTCTTTTGGAACTCAAATATCAATCGGCATGTGTTGCTCCAGTGCTTTCCTGTCAATGAAATAATCTGGAAAATTTAAGAGTTCTTGCTTAATTTATTAGTATTTAAATTTTATCCAGCCAGCCCTGTTCCAGGTTCCCATAGTATTTTGTTATTTGTATTGATTCTGGTCTCAGAAGAGGTATGAGCTGTAACAGAATGAAAAAAAAGAGAAAAACTACTTCTATAGGCCATAAAGGTGATGCCTTCGAACACAACCCAGCCCAATAATTCTCAGTGTTAGGGGGAAAAAATCCCTCTGGGCAAGTCTTTAACTTTACTCTTTCATTGAAGCATCATGTATTGACTCCTTTAAAAGATATGACTAGTGGAATACCTGACCTGAAGAGCTGAACAAGCACAGAATTTCCTGGAATCTTTGATTTTAAAAGTAAACTTTTTGATCTTTCAGCAAGTCCGTGTGTGTTTGGGGACTATTTGTTTTAGAGTGAGACTTGAAAGAAAATCATCTCTATGCTTTGTAAGTCACTCCTCTGCTATGGCTCACAATGTAATAGAAATCTCACTCTGTTGTGACTTCTGTCTGTTTCCCATTTAAGTTGCTTCCTATTTTCTGGGAAAAAAAATAAATCATATATATTTTTTTTTTTCCTACATATCTTTTGGAATCAAGCCATTATCTTTCTTTAACAAGTCTATACTTTGATGCAGCATAGACATCTGAGAGCACTTGTTTCCTCAGAGGTTTAAATTTCAGGCAACACCAGCTTATGTTCTGGCTGAAAACTTTACAGAAAAAACTAATTTTACTGAACTCCTAAGTTATTTATGTATTTTACCTACCTGGGAACTATAGTGCATCAGTTTAGATAGTATTTAAAGGGAGTCTTCTGCAAGAAGTTTTCCAGAGCAGGATCCAAGATGAATCTGAATAGATTTCATCAGTAATCCATCCATGTTGTGGTTTGAAAGCAAAACGAGTGAGAGGCTCCAAGTCAGAGATATAATTTAATAAGAAGAAAGGTAAAAAAGGTAAAAAATAAAATAAAATAAAATAAATGCAATAACACAAAGGATCACTGACAGAGTCAGAATACAACCTGAGCAGGATGGTGGAAGCAGTCCAGGTGAAGTGCTCTTCCTGAAGCAGTGATCCTGTAGAAAGGTCTGGGAGCTCTAGTCCTCTGGGAATCCAGTGGGTAAGTGCTCTTGCACTGTCCCACATACCAGCTTATATCCAGGTGAGAATGCTTGGCTCCTCCCCCTGGGCAGAGCATCTCACAATAGCATGAGGAGTTGTGAAGCGGGTCTTTGATGGCCCATTAAACAGAGATAACTCCTGGAGGGAGTTGCCTGTGAGTCATGGGCCAGGCGTTGATGGGCCATCAGCAGAAGACAGCCCAACACTAGAGCGCTGCCCCCCTTGGTTTTAAGAGTTCATGAAGATGGTGATAGAATAAATACTTTGTGTACATCCTACACTACAAGCCAGGACAATCCATTTAACACAAAGACCAATATCTCAGTTTAGATGTCAAAGAGTAGCTATGAAAAAGCCCCTCTCCTTTCCTGGAACTGATAGAGGATAAGTGCCACATGTCACTTGTGGCCTGAGAAATTTGTTCTTACGAAAGATTGCTTTTATTTTAATGCTAAACCACAAAGCAGGAATCTTTATTTGTAATGAAGACTTGTGTGCACTTTTAAAACCTGAGGAGCCAGAAACGGTAAGTGGAAAAAAGGAATTCACTTTTTTCTGATGCTTCAGACACATAAGCTTTTGGTTTGATCAGGTACCTCTTTATTTTCCTTCCCCACTTAATGAAAGAGTAAGAATGCAAAATTAATAGCCCACCTCATTCTTTCAAGTGGTAAACTTTCAGTTTGTCAACCACACTGTAGAGGAATATAAAATTCAGAGATATATTTTACACGGAAATAAGATTATCTTTGTTTTAATTACAATACATTGCTTTTGGCCTGTTAAATGAAAAAAGACTGTGCCTGTTAAGCTTGAAATGGAAAGAACCAAATAAAAGATACAGCTGAGAAATGTTCTTTTCTAAACACAGCAGCCTGTAAGAAAGAAGAATATTTTTTTAGACAAAATCTTTGTTTTATTTTCTTAAAGTTCAAACACATTCAGCCTCATAATGCTCTTATAACACTCCAGATAGCAATATTAAAAATTACAGTGCCAAATATTTTTTAGGCATAGCTGGAACTAAAAGCATCCAAACACCCTGTGGAAGGGATCTATGCTGGAGCAGTTCATGAAGAACTGCAGCCCATGGGAGGGATTCATTTTGGAGAAGTTCATGGAGGACAGTTTTCTGTGGGAGGGACCCCATGCTGGAACAGGAAAAGAGTGTGAAGAGTTCTGCCCCTGAGGAGAAAGGAGCAGAGGAGACATCATGTGCTGAACTAACCACAACCTCTATTCTCTGTCCTTCTGAGCCCCTGTGAGAGGTGGAGGAGGTATAGAATGCAGGAATAAAGTTGAGTTTTTGGAGAAGGGAAAGGTTGAGGCAAGGGTTTTTTAAGATGTGGGTTTATTTCTCACTATCCTACTCTAATTTGATTGGTAATAAATTCAATTAATTTCCCTGAGTCAAGTCTGTTTTTCCCATGATGATATTTGGTGAGTGATCTCTCCCTGACCTTGCCTTGACCCACAAGCCTTTCATTGGATTTTCTGTCCCCTGTCTAGTTGAGAAGGCAAATCACAGAGCAGCTTTGGTCAGCACCTGGCATTCAGCCATGGTCAGCCCACCCCAGTTATACAGGTAATATAAGAATGATCTTGAACTTGACCTGAAAAAAAAAAAGATCTCCAAGGATTTCCACCTTGAATTAGTGTTCGTTATTTGTACTCCACATATCAGTTGGAGTGTATGCTTGTGATCAAGACCTTTATTTTCCTCTGGCTATACAGTCTGAGGTACATCCTAAGAGTTAAGAAAACAACAAGGGTGTGTGTAGCCCTGGTTTTGTGCTTGAGATATTTTAGTTTTCTGAAATTCTTTTCCCAGGGAATTTTCTGTAAACAAGAAACATGTTTTTGTAACTGTAACTTTGTTTTTCATTCATTTTCCTAGGAGGGACTTCTTCTTGATGTCCCTCTGGTCTGACCAATGTAATTGAAAAGGTTTGTCTTTTTGTCACCAATCAGACCGGTCTGTGTAAAATAGTATATAAAGGAAATGCATCCCAAAAATAAAAGAGTCATTTTCAGCCTTCTGAAGTTTGAAGTCTGTGTTGTCGTAGTGTAAAAGAGCGTCAGGTGTGAGAGACAAGAGGTAGCCTAAGGATGCTACTATTTTACAGGAGGGAAAACACCAGCATTAAAAAATGTTAAGTGATTTGTCTGAAGTAAAATCATGTGTGAAAAGTACCCAGATTTAATGTCATAGAGCATTAGTAAAAGAAAATTCCTCTTTCAAATGCCTCTTCATTTTGGCATTTGGGTTTCCTGTCTTGTTTCCATTCCTGAATCAAAAGTATCACGGGCTGTAGGAGAAAGTCAGTTCATATGAGCTGTGGTTGAAGTCCCAGGCCTCTTCTGAGTTGATAACAATAGGGATATAAAAGGCACCATTTAACCTGTTGGAAAGGATGATGATACCAACCCATAAAAAACTTACACATGGGTAATGGTGTGGTCTGAAATTTCTTCAATCTTTAAAGGAAAAGATTGGTATCAACAATGTTGCTTTAAATCCTAGGAATTGTGTTTTTTTTAAATAGAAGGAGAAATCTTCTGTAGTGTTTGGGCCCTTAATAAAACACTCCAATATAATTTTAAATAATTAGGCACTATCCTGAAAAACTGCAAATGGTTTCTGAGAGTTCATTCAATAAAAATAATAGAAAAAGGTTAGACATTCATTTACTTTAGCAGCAATGTTTTAGAAGTAGAAAGGCCTATGAATTCTCTGTCAGAACAAAAAAAACCCCAAATATATCAGAAAAAAACCAAACCTCTAAACTTAGTCTTAACTATAGAAAAAATATAGTTATTTAGTCAAAGGTATATCTTATTTTACTCCACTGTCTTCAGGTGGATTTACTACATCAAAATTTATTTTGGTCTCAAATTTGGTTGATTTTTCATAGCCTAATCTGATGGTATGGATTTAGAGATATAAAGAGAAGTCCTAGCCAAACCATTGGAAGTACATTAAAAATCAAACCTTTTTTTTTCATGTAACAGTCAACATTCAAACAGTGTCACTAAAATGCCTTCAAGCTTGGTGGCTGATTCTCAGCCTGGATGTGAACAGCCAGCCAGGTATTTCCACAGAAAGTTTTCAAATGTCAGCTGCTTTCATTTATCAGAAATTAGAGTGGCACTTCTTAACATTTTATGCAGGTAACTAAATATAATGGAAATTACAGATGCCGGCCATCATGACAGGGTTCAGCTCCAGGTTTCTGCTGAATCAATGAGCTGAAAACAGATTCTTATATAAAGTCCTTTTTATTAATTTTATTAATCAATGCGCATGGGGTTTCAGAAATATAATGAATTTAGAATTAAATTAATTCCTATTCTGAATTCTGAAAATATATGGATAACATGGTAAACCTTTGCTCTGCAGCTACGGGAGTTTGGAATGTACTTCTTTTTGTAGTACAACATGAGATTTTTACTTCTGGGGCTGTATGTTGAGGAAAACAAAAAAAAGAGGAGAGTAATCCATGAGCTCTCTCAGTTTGACCCCTCTGGCACACAGAAGAAGGTGGAGATAGTAGCATTTTTCTTTGTCATTTTTTCTTTTTGGTGTTAAGGAGCTGTTTAAGGTGGTGGACTTAAAGCTTCAATGGGAATATGCATTGTAGGAGGTACGGACACCAACCACCAAAGTGCCTTTTTCCTGCAAATGCAAATTGACAGCTTTTATTAAAAAAATGTTATTTGTCCCAATAATCTGAGCAGTATGAGGTTAAATGTAATGGCTTTAAGTATTTTTTCTCTCACCATTACAGAGAAAGGACGTGGTTGCTTTTACAACGTGAAGTAGCTATTAAACTAAATTAATAGATCTAATATGTCTGGGTTTGTGAAATATATTTGACAAAGTTTCCCTTGATAGACTATTGTTAAAGTTCTCTAAATATGGGTGAAATAATATATTATTAAGATGGATAAGGAATGGTTAGAAACCAGAGACATGAATTAAAGATATCTTTTATTCATAGGGGTTGGATAAAGAATGAAACCCCACTGGGCTCTAATTGTGTCAACACTGTTTAATACTTGATTTAACATTTCCAACAGAGCTGTACCATGGTCTTTCTTTATATCTGTAGGTGTTACCTGGAGAAGCATAACCCAGTGAACTGCAGCATTTATGGGTGTGAGCCAATAAATGGGTTCCAGAGTAGTAGGTCAGACCTCAGAGGATTGCTTGTATCAGAGAAGTGAATGTCCACATGGACAGAATTTAAACTTTAACCAGCCAGAGCATTGCCAAACACTGGTGCACATGGAAACACAGAGACAGCAGTTAAAGTCTGGGCAGCAAAATGTCCCAAAATGTACTAAAGCAGTAGTGAGTGAAGTTACCATCCCTGGAGGTGTTCAAAAATATGTAGATGTGGTTCTTAGAGACATGGCTTAGTGGTGGACTTGGCAGTGTTGGACTGACAGCTGGACTCAATGATGGGACTCAATGACCTTAGAGGTCTTATCCCACCTCAAGGATCCTGTGATTCTAAAGCAACACTGGAGATGTTTTACAAGTGTAAGTAGGGCCAACATTTTGATGTTTGGGCAGCACTGGCAGCCTTGGTGGAAGGAGATTTTGGAGCTGCTGTGCTGACGACAGGCTGACAAACTGAAAACATCGTGCCGTGGCAGCACTGAGTATGGTATGTGCTGTCCTCTGTTGGCTCTCACAGGTGATGGTGACCCTGCCAGGTACAAGTGCTCAGAACAAGCTGTGGTTCCTAAAAGTGAAGCTGAAAACTTGGATGGAGAAGACCACAGGTGTTCAGGTCCTCCCACACAAACCCTCCTAGACATTCAGCTGCAGCCTAAGCCACTGTCACACCTGGCCTGTCACAAACCTAGCTGAAACCCCAGTGCAGTCTGGAGACTATCACTTCTCGGTTTAGTGGAGCTGGATCATGTTTCTTGTGACTGCTGTAGCAGTTCCAGGCAGCTATCTGCGTTTCCATGCTGAGCTACATAGGTAAGAATGATTTGAAAGCAGTGATTTTCACAGAAAGGAGTGATTTTCACAGAAGGAAGACTACACCAGATTCCCCATGAGTGCAGTGATTGCCTGACAGCTCTCAATAAAGCTTTCTAGACATTAGATTTTTCTATCACTTCCTTAATAAAAAAAACCCCTCTCTTTTTATGTAATGAGATCAGATATACCAGCTTTTCAGACAATTTACATTGCTGATATTTATTCATATGTTGGACAGTGACAGTACTCAAAAATCAAACCAGCAGTTGTGTTTGATCCACAGCAATGTCTGAAAATAGTGTATGCCATCTAAACTGGTATGTACAACCCCCAGGAGTGAGGTGACGTCTGAACTTTAAGGACACCATTACTTTTGCAGAGATTGTGACATGAATAATTTATCTGTGACTCGAGATTTATTTTTTTTTCACTCAAAAGAAAGTGAAATGTAATTTGAATACACGCTGTCAGATGAGTGACATCAGATGAGTGACATCTATGGGAAAATTATAGCAGAGAAATCAAAGTCTGAGATGGAGAAACCCTGCATTTGACCAGAGAGGAAGAGATAACAGGGTCATTAATATAATAGACAGGAGTTTTGGTATTTAGTACCAGCAGTACTTTTGCACCTAAATGGGAGAGAGACAGCCACAGAGAGAAGAATCACTATTGCTCTGCCTCTTCAATGTTTTCAAATATTTCTAACATTAAAAGTGGCAAGTTCCTTCTGGTTCAGGTATAACATGGATAGAAAACAAAACAAAACACTGGAAGAAGAAAATTAAGCAACCGATAATTTGATTGTATTTTGCCTTTTGATATTTATCTTTAAAAAGTCATGTTTGCAAAAACTGTAAAAAAAGCAATGTGATATCCAGAGACAGGATTACCCGGGGAAGTATTTTGGATGGGCTAGACCTGGTCGAGACAGCAATGTAACCACAGTGGCCCAAAGCACGATTTTTCCCTGCTGTGTATTCATGACCAAACTTGGGTGAGTGTATTCGTGAAATTTAAATGTGTTATATGTTGCTATATTTCTTATTTCACTGATGTCAGTGATATTAATCAACCTGATAAACGATGAAAATTAGCATTACAGTCGGTTTCCTCTTCCTTAGTCACAATGTATATATGTGGACTCTCCTGTGGCTCATGGGTCACTGTAGCTCAGTAAGAGAGTAACAATGACAGAGCCACACTGTCCCAATTAGCTGTGTATTCTATAACGTCTATGGAAATATTTGGAATATGTGTTCCTTATTGCACATAATATTCTGTTTACTGAAATCTGAGGAGGTGGACTTTACCACACCAGATGGGAAAGACTGAACTGTGGTCTCCCTGGATAAAAGTGGAGCTGATATTTAAATCAATGGAGTGGGGGGAAAAACCATCTTACTTAGGCTTTGTTTTGAAGCCTAGGTTTAAGGCAGTGTGAGCTGGTTCACTCGGTGTCGCTTGCACAGGGAATTAGTACAGGGAATAAAAGCGGGACACTGTCGGTGGACTCAGCTGGAATTTGTGGGAAAATACTGAGTTAATTAACATTAACAAGGAGAAATTTCTGCACATGCTTGGATGTCTCCTTGGACCTCCATGGTTAAAAATCAAGCTCACCAAGGACTTGAAGCACTTCCAGAGTTAGGCAGGAGTTGAGTAATTTCTGCGGAAGGAGGCTTTGCTCCTCTAAAATTTACATCCCAGCTCAGCAACAACCACAAGACAAAAGGTCCGGCTCCCATGAGGTATTTAGGTCCTTAATGACCACTGGTTGTTACAGGAGTCAGATGTCAAAGTACATTTGGGGATGTCAGCTCCAAAGTTCATTGTATTTAGCTCAACTGAAGACTGCTGTCTCTGTACGTGAAACTGCATTCTAGGCTGGATTGCACGTCTGTGCTTAGAGCCCACATGCTGTGCATAGTCCTGCCACCAGAAATGTTTAACCCACACACTGTTCTTTTAAAGGAAAATTAGTGTTTTCTTTACATAGCAGCAGGGATTTCACAGTTGAAAGCTCAATAATGTATCCTTTAAAAATAGTACTTTATGCTTCGTCTCCAAACCCTTTTGCTAACGCTGGGCTCAGCCAGGCACTCCTCCAGGTATTGAACTCCTCTGCCTATAGAGCAAGTTACAGATATAGGAGCTGGCTGGATCAGTCCTACCCTTATACCCCTCCTGTGAAGTAAATTATTATCATCTTGTTACAGACAGGGAGACAAATATAGACTGGGTTTGATTTGTAAGATTACAGTGCAGGGGAGCTGCTCACAAAATCAAAGCCATATTTCAAAACAGATTCTATTCATTCACTGAAATCACAATTTTGCCAATGCAGTACACTGTGAAAAAGGAGTCAGGTAATAGTCTCACTGTGATCTGAGCTTTACTGGGATTATTATAAATTATTTCTGTCTTTATACTGAGGTGCAAAAATTATTAAACTCATTAAGAATGTTACATTATCAAGATCCCAATGGATAACACACAGATTTTCAAGTGCAAACCTTTAAAATAAATTTGTTTCAGTGAAAGAAAGGATGTTCCTTCTCTGTAGTTACGTTTTGCTTATTATTTTTTAAAAGAAGAAGTATGACATTTAAGAGATCAATGCATCTTCATGACAAAAGTATACTTAGAAGTTATCTCCCGTCAATATTGTTTCTGCAAATTTAGAACTCTGTGACCTTTCTGGATGGTATAAAATTTCTGTTGATTGCTATGACTTTCATGAAAGAGCAATTCTTAATTCTAAAGATTTTTGAAAATCTTATGTTTTGAACTTTTCAGAGTCTGAACCTGCTTATTTCTAGAAGTGAAAAATAAAGCAAACTCACAGCACATTTCTACTCTTCTTAATAATATGAATCATAGCTGTTCTAGACACAATCATCTTGATTTTCCTGGGACTAAGACCCTTAAAGGTAAGCATGTAACCTCATATATTGGTCCTCATTGTGTAGAGGAGTCTAAATAAAGGCCACTTTCAAATTGAGTAGCACCTGAAAAATTACTCTGCTTAGAAATTAAAGGTATGGATCATTGTATGTTAGTTGACTCTTGATGAAGAATTATACCATCGTTTTTAATGCACAAGCCTGGGAAGTTACACCCATTATCTTCAATAGTTACCCTAATATCCCAAAACCACAGACCTGACTTCCACTGGTAGGGCCTCTCTGAACGCAGTTCATGGGGCTGTGTGGGTTAAGCTGTGTTTTAAGCTGTCTTTCACCAACCACATTGGGACGAGGGCTCAGATTTTTCAGGGGCTTTTCAGACTGAAGTTGTGCCCAGACTCTAGGCTAGAATGCAAATCTATCCTGTTGGTACCTCCACATCCAACCTATAAGCTTTCTGTGGGTCTTCCCTGTGGTATCTGCACACAAGATTGGGATTTGAGAAAAGCTACATTTCTCTGAGAGTTGCCAATGCGCTCCTGCTCATTGTGTGCTGTGGCTGTACTAAGGGTTTCTAAGCATAAATGGCCTTAAAAACTATGTCAATCTGAACCTTCTTAGCTTCACCATACAGCTGCTGGGTCTTTTTGTGACTTTCCTGACCAACATATAATCTCATCCTGTGTCTTGCTGCCAGTCGTGGCCAACGAGAGGTGCCTGGGGGTTGCAAGTCTCTAGAGACACCTTCTGCTTTACATTCTTGACAAGAATTTGCAGCTTGGGGATCTCTCCAGAGAGATTCAGATAAAATTTTGTGTTTAACAGCCCAACTGGAATTCATGTCTGTGATTTTATACAGCATCCCCTTGAGATAATGTAAATGGTTAGTATTCATATCATCCTATAGCAAGGGTTTCCAGGAGTTTAACAACACATTCAATAAGGATTCACCCTCTTTTTTCAGTGGGAATTTGCTTCCTGGGAGTTTCAGTTAATAAACTGTAGTTAATCCATTGGGAAAGAAAATAAACAAAAGGTTTTTGCGGATATTTATGGGTTTACATGCCTCTATCATATATTTGACCTTTTCCAGGCTGAAGAGTCCTGGTCTGCACATTATTTTTTATATGGAAGATACTCCACACCTGTGATTTCTGTTCTGTGAACTTTTGTCAGTTCTGTTTGTTTGAGATGAGGCAAATAAAACTGCATATTTAGTATCTGTGTGCAAGATACATTTAAACAGGCATTCAGGACCTCCTGCAACTCCTGGAAGCTGCTCTGTCCTGAATAGTTTATTTTTTGTGAATAATGATACCTCACCTCTCATTGACAGCTATTCCTCTGTTGCTTATAAAGGTGATGAGCAGCTTTCTGAACATTTACTGACCATTTACCTTCTGTTTTCCTATCTTCTACTCAATTATATACCCATGCAAATGTCTTTCTTCTTATACAGTCATCATTTTCTTAGGGACATTTGATGAAGGCCAAAACCCTTCTGAAAAAGCAATAGTCAAGCCTGTATCAATACTCTTCTCAGCTTCCAGAAGGTTTAGATTTATGAGATCAGACTGCTCATTACAAAAGGCACACAGCTCTGTCTCAGTACCAGGGAAAATGGTCCAAATCACCATTAAATAATAATTAATTTCTAATACAAAACCAATCAAACCCAGACATTTGATGTGGAGAAATTGCAGAAAACCAGGACAGAGCAAGTAATATGACTGGAGAAGAGTCTTTCAGCAGAGATGGTGGAAATTATGGAGGACAAAGAAACGTTTAATAAGGAAACAGAAGTAGCAGACAGCAAAATTTAACTTGAAGTAAATAAACACATATTAGCTAACATAATCCCATATACCATTTACTGTGCACAGGCTTTATGCCCAGTAAGGAAAATATCTCAGTGGGAGCAAACCTAAATAACAGTATCAATTTCTGCCCAGCCTCCATCAGAAGTGAACAATACATACATTTTCAAATGAGTGGAAGAAAATCAACCATATGACAACTTCATACTCTTCAATGCTATTGTTGCATCTGACACACTTTTCTAAGTGTCATTGATTTTAAGATAGTGGGACTAGCTAAAATGATAGCAGGAAAAATAAGGCTTAGAAGTCCTTCTGCTGTAGTATTTAGCAGTGTGAATGGGGAGAAAGAAAAAGAAAAGGCACATTCTAGAAGTATTGGGGAATATATTTGACAAGTAAAAATGAAAGGTGGGATTCATTGCTGCAGGAAGCAAAATGTCTGTGATGGCCTTGAATTACTAAATTATGCATCCCAAAATAAGGAGAAGTTAATAATATGTCCAAGGTTATAAAGATATTTAAGATCAATCTGTAATTTTATAGAACTTATTAGCTGCAATAGGAATTGTTTTTTGAGGAACTGTTACCTGGATGGAACAGAACATGGTGGGGTCCATGGTTTTCTATCTGAAGACTGCAAAGTAATAAATACAAAACATTAAAAAGTTTTTATTTTTTCAAATCCTAACTTAAACCCCCTAAATTACAGAAGAAGCTAGGCTATGCAATGTTTGTTCAACCAGCTAGTTGTCTGAAATATTTATGAATTTCATGGTAAAACCAGTAAATGCCAGAAATAAATGTATGCCCTCATGGCCAAGTCACAGTGACTAAATTTTTCATGTATTCTTTTTAGTGATATAAGACTTAAAATGTTTTTAAATGCATTTAGAGAGTTCTTTGCTAAAAACCTTATGGGTGTCCCAAAACTGGTGTTTTCAAAAGATTTTGGAATAATGTAATATGCTAAAATGTCTGGGAAAGGCTATGCATTATTGTAAGGATCAGTCTGGCTTATTCATCTTCCAGACACTCTTTGAATGTGCACAACGAAGCCAAATCCAGAATTCTGATTTCATTGTACCTGCTCTCTGACTTCAGAGGAAGACCTTCCTAAGGATGATCACAGGATTAGCTGAGTGATACAAGCAAGAGCTAAAACAGGTTTTCTTCCTGTTAAACAATTTCCCTATGACTCAGAATCAAGACAAAGGATGAACAGAGTACAGGAACTTAAGAACACATACTGTGTGATGTAAAATGTCTTAACCTGGATTGTTTTTAGAGGAAATTTGCTTAGGAAGAGCTGATATCCTTTTAGAAATTATCTACTAAGGAAAAAAAACGTGAAAAAAACTCCCTGTCAATATATGTGTAAATCCTGATTTTTTGGCTTTACATAAGAATGAGTTACCAGCAGTTCTTTGAAGATTATCATACTCTGATCTTTGTTCATTGATGTATGAGAGTTTGAAAGTTGTACAAAGAGAACAAATAATTTCACTGCAACAATGATGATAACAGGAGATATTTTTTAAGGGCCAGATTATTTAAGTAGCCAAACCACCCACTATATTAATATTAAAACCAGTGTAAATTTTCCTTTCTGTGATTACTCTGTGAGGAAAAAAAAAATCATGTTTGTGATAGTTGAGGTGGTTTGGATATCTTCTCAGATCTGCATTATCCATGATGTTATGAACCAGTCACTTGTCCTATATCTTGAGAACACTTCCAAATTTTTTCACAGTATGTTAAAAACACAATCTGTGTGAATGATTGACAGAAGAGGCAGTCATGGAAGGCTTGTCCTCTCCTCAAAATATTGTCAGAATGTTGGAGTCCAGGGCACGAGGAAAACCTCTCAAATTGCCCTGGGGGCTCCGAGGCCCCTGCTAGGACCCCCCAGGAGAGCATTGCCTTTGACCTTAGTCCATGGGGAAAACTGCCAACACTTATGGATGAAATGAGAACAACAAAAATTTAAATTAGATAGCAGTTTGGTTTGTCACATGGTGAAAATTTGTAGTTTTGGGTTTTTAGAACGGAAGTAGGTAGAATAAAGATGGAGAATTTTGGTCGTTGTATTAAATTCTTCTTCTTCTTCTACTCCATTTTCTGCTGTGAGGGTGGCGCAAAGACATTGGTAGAATGTATGTGATGTAGAAAATGGCGTGTCTAGAATTGTTAGCAATTATTGGTACAAAATTGTATATACAGTACATTTTAAGAGTTAATTGGATTAGAAATCTTTAAGGGACCTTGAACATCAGGTCTCGTTCTTGGCAGCAGTGTCTTTCAGCACGTTAAGCCCAGTGTAGGGCAATGTGTGAGACTTTTGAGATAAAAATTTAATAAACACCTTTTAAGACCAAGCTTCAAGTTCTGCTCATCTTTTAACCCTGGCACAGGACTTTGAAAAGATAAAAACCCCTAATTAGGGGGATCTTGGACTTGAAATAAAAGATCAGAATATGCTCACCTATCCAAATTACTTTGAAAATCAGGTGGATCAGGTGAAAATCAGGCGGATCAGAGCCTGCCACAGCCCAGGTGGCAGGTGTTCAGCTGCATCAATTTGATGGCTTGGGACCACCAACTGCATTCCTTCTGTTTGCACCCAGAAAATGCATTCAGGTAGTAAGTAATTCTTGTGTATATGAATTTATAAAGCACTCATCTTGTTGAACATCAAGGTCTTCAAGCCTCTCCCCACCCCAGACAATGGAGCACAGTCCTGTGCAGGGAGCCGTCACCAGCATATCTCGTTTCTCAACTGGTCCTTTAGGGAATCCACCTGCCCTTGAACTCAGTGTGTCAGGCTTGTGGGAGGATGTTGCCATTCCTATACCCTTCCTCCCTTCATCGGAATGCTTGCCTTTTCCACCTCAGTTCCCAGCATCCCACTGGATGCACTCCAGTTATCTGCAGTATTATTTAAATGTAAAACCTGTATTTCTGGTGAACTGTCTAGAACAGACTGACAACATGGTAGCCTTAACAGCTCTGTCTTATAGAAATCATTCTCATCTCTCAGAATGTTTTACAGTATTGCTTGTAATAATGTCATCTTAAACCTCCACTTTTAAAAAAAGGTTTTGGGGGAAAAATCCCACATCAAAAATAGAAAATTCTGAAATGTTTTATGACAACAGTTTAAAATGAAACTATTTCAGCATTAAAAATCCATTAAAAGTTAAATGAAACCGCCCAGCACAAAGAGAAATATCTAGGGATTTAATTACTGAAACTGCTTTCCATCGACTCATTTTAGTAGAAGATTCTTTTTTCAAGCTTACAAGAAAAAAGAATTCTTGAAATAAAATAAAGAAATCAATGTCAAAGTTACTGTACATCACAAAGCAATAAAGCAATTTAATATGGTATTAACATATGAAACAGAAATTAACCATGCTTTTCAAAGTGTTCTTTAAAAAGAAATGGAAAAAAATGGTCTGATGATATGTTCTTAGGCTTCTGATTAAAGATTGCAATGTTCCATAGTTTCAGATTAATAAGTTGAGTAGGAAAGTTGGTTGTCATGTCCTATGCTTGTGTTCCTGGACCTAGGCCCATTTAAAATTAGAAATGGAGAATATTTGCTAAAATTTGCTAGATCAGAAAATAGTTTTGAATTTAGGCTTATCTGACTTACAAGCGAAGTATCCAGGTCCTTCTTGACTTCCTAAATAAAATGAAATATTCAGTGTTCACTCATATTGATCCAGAACAGATTAAAATAGAACACAGTGGGAATCTATTTTAGCTCTCTGTTGCAAGAGGTCTGGAGTTGAAAGACTTTGCACTGCTATACATTTACTAAGAAAATAATATCCATTGTTCTGAACATTATTTTTTTGCAGAATGTTGATTCTCTAAGAAAAGTTTTTCAACTGCTATTTCTTATCCTTCTCAAAAAAAGAAAAAACCCAACAACTCTTCTCATCAGTGATAAATCTAGCATACCTATATTCTTGTAAGAATTATTCTTTTCCTCCTTTATACAATCTAAGTACATTCCTCCTATTTGTTTGGTGGTGGACATTTTAAGCTCAGGAATATGACTCTAAGTAGCATGTCTGCACTTCTGCAAATTGCAGGCAGACTGGTCACTTCGTCTGATCTGTCTAGGGTTTGAACAAAAGCACACACTGTTTTAAATTTCCTACAGTGGCCAAAAATCTTCCACTTGACCTGGTAAAATCATCCTATGATTAAGTGCTGCCTTTATTATCAGTAAAGTTATGTCCTTGAAAGGTGTTCAGGGTCAGCACTTGGCATGAAATGCAGCTGTGATGTCCATGACATATGCTAGACAAGCTAATAATAACACTTTTATTCAGCTTGGAAGAATCAGTTTGCAAAATGTCTAATTTCCATAGTTGACTATGTCAGGCTCGCTCTCTCTCTCTCTCTTCTTTTTTTTTCTTTTTTTCTTTTTTTTTTTTTTTTTTTTTTTTTTTTTTTTTTAACAAACT
>VWZU01017023.1:425941-437276 GCA_013397095.1 Sterrhoptilus dennistouni | reverse complement strand
ATTTTTTCTTTTTTTTTTTTTTTTAACTCTATATATGTACAAGCAAGCCAAATGTAGAAAACCAGAAGGTTATTAGAGAAGTTTGAAATGGAAGATAAGTACTGACAGAAGAAGAGGATTATGAATTCCTGGCAAAGACCTACCTTCCCATCTGTAAAATAGACACATCTCTGGTGTCACACAGCAGAGAAAGAGAGAGAGAAAAAAAAACCAGCTGCAAAGACAGCACAGTTTTGAGAAAGGCAGACAAAAGAGTAATTGCCATGTTAAATAGCAAATTTAGGCATGTCTGCTGAAAGCAATTTGAGTTCATATGGGTGAGAACGAAGGAAAGCCCTGAGTTCATATATAACTGACACAAATTAGCAATAAGCTATTTATTCTTTCTGCTCCTGTCACCTTTGAGTAATAACAACCTTTCACAGGGAAGTAATGATTAAAGTCATCATGACCAGATTTAACCCACTGACCAAGAAATCGGCAAATGAATCCACTCTTGTGACCAAAGTCAAGAATGGCCAGTGGTACAAAATTAACCCAGTCTTAATCATATTTGAGAAATGTAATTTCATGCTCCACCTCAGCTGGTTTGCCTTGCCTTGTTATAGTTCTTTAAAATCACGAATATTATTTTTGAAGAGGAAGAAGCCCTACAGCGAATTGAAGAGAAAGTTGGGCTTCATCTACAATTCATAAATTTGGTAATCCTAAATGAAATGTCTGTGGATGTCACAGTTAAATGACAGGATAATTGGGTTTTTTATGGTGTCTAATGTTGGTCCTTGAAAATACTATAGACATGTTTTAAACACATGAAATGCAAGATTGTTGTGAGGAGCAGCCAACATGGGTTTAGATGAACCAGGGCAAATTAGTCAGATAATGCCTGACCAAACTTTTTCTTCCTGTGCTGAGCTGGTTAAAGATGTAGGGAAGGGGAGGGCAGTGGCTGTTCTGTGCTGAAGCCAGGCCTTTGATACAGTCTCCCACAATATTTTCACACAGGAGCCTATGAAGTTTAATAAAAATCACTGTGGAGTCTTGAATCTGTGACAAAATAATCCCGGATACCAGACTGATACAGACTGGGGTTCATATGGCTAAAGAAAGGATCTACCTCTGCAGAAATGGATCTGGAGGTCCTAGTGGGCAACAAGCCATGAGTCAATAGCATGGCCTGGTAGCAGAGGCATCCATGAGGGTATTAGTAAGAAACGTGGATTTTTTTTTTTTGTCGTTTCCCTGAGTAAATTGCAAATGCAATTGCCAGAGTAGGTTGTTTTGAGGACAGATAACTACTTCAGTCCTTAGCTAGGTAGAGGAAAGTCATCCACCCCCTATATTTGGCATTTGTGAAACTTCAGGTGAACTCCTGTGTCTCATTTTACCTTTCCCTGTAGAAGACGCATATTGTTGACATGCCTAAGGGAGGCCAGAAGGCCATTGCTCAACCTGAAAAAGTAAATGTTTCAGCAAGCCCTTACTGATTGTCTCCAACTCCTGTGGAGTCACCATCCCTGGAGATGTTCTCTGGGCATGACCCTGAATAACCTAATCTAATTAGACCTTCTTTGAGCAGGAGTTTGGACTAGGTGACTTCTTGAGGTCCCTTCCAGACTAAATTTTTCCATGATTTGAAATCCTCAGGGCTGCTTTGAGGAGAATGAACATGACTAAGTGTTTATTCAAAAGATCTCATAGACCTTGTGCAGGGAATAAAAGCAAAGAACTGATGTAAAATACTTTGACAAACTAGATCACAGTATAGGAATAAGGATGTATTAAAAATTAATAAAGCACATCTTTGTAGGCTAGATGTGCTTTTAATATGAGTGTGTGTGTGAACTGAAGCAACGGAAGAGCAGCTGATTTCTTAAAGTTGTTTTTAGTTTCATATTCAGTCTCTTGTATTTACTTTTATGAGTATATGTAATTCTTGTTACTTTTAGATTAGTTTCATTTACTGAGTCTGCTTATTCACCTCTATACCTACATAAAGAAGAAATTTAAGGTACCTTACTTAGTCTAAAATGCACATAATTTACTTGTAATTATCCACCAAGCATCATGAATTAACCCACCTTTATCATGCTCTTTTATGCATTAATTGGTTACCAAATAATTTCAAGCCAGTTAAATTGCTTGACCCTCTTCAATTTTCCCAGTCCACTTTTTCGCCTTCTTCTGTGCTTCAGAACTTACCTACCTTCTGTTGAACTGGCAATTAACCATAACAACTCTGTTGGCAAGCAGTTGCTTGCTCTTTATAGAACACACCGTATGTCTCTTGCTCACAGCTCTCTGTAGTTTTTGGATATGATAAAAATAAAGCTAGTCTGCAAATAGCTGAGATTTTTAGCTAGGAGCTGCTTTTGGAGTTCTCTGTGTGATAGAAGCAGAGTATTTTGTGTGTCAAAAAAGATTATGCTGTTACAGGGAGAAGCATGAACAATACCTTTATAATTTCTTTATCAGTAAGAATAGACCCCATACAGTCATAGAGTTTTGACTCAGATTTCCCTCGGATATTTCAGCAATGTCTCCCATCTGAAATAGGACTGACTAACAGCCTGGAGTCAGAGCAGAAGTGCTGCTCAAAATGGAGTTCAGCATGTGTTTTAATTGTATATTCAAACCCAAGGGAAGGCAGAAAGGCTTCAGCCTGTGCTTAAATCCATAATCAAGAGAGCATTTATATATATTTTAAATAGGAGATTGAATGGCTTTCCAAACTGCAAAGGAAATACTTAGAAAGGATTCTGGTTGTCGAGCTTAATGTAACCTTGTGTCCAAAGTGTGACTTTTTGAGGTTCTTTTGAGGTTGAGGAGTTGTGTTTGACCAAATGTAGTTCAATTGGTAGTTTGAGAGTTGAGGCATTATTGGTTTAGGCAATGGCATCATGATCTCTGCATTGAATCATTGTAATAAATCTAAGAGTTCTCTTGGTGCAGGCATCATCAGTGTCATGATTCAACTGCAGTGGGTGGAGTAGATTGTTTTGAGGACAGCTGACCATTTATCTTCAATCATTTGTACTTGCCCTTCTTCCTTTGACAACACAGGGCTATTTTGAAAGGGCTATTAATAATAATATGAAATATATATTAATATTTTTAGTGCAACAGTCAGATAGAACATCTTTCTTAGGTATGGAGGATAATTCAAAGTTTCTAGGTTTTTTTTTCCCCTAACTGAAATCTATTGCTTCACTGAAAAACCTGCACTATTTTGAATTGTGGGAAGGACTACACAGAAGGATAAAATCCAGACTCATGTGGCATAAACAGCAAACCATTCAGAAGAGTCTCTGAGGAATTATTTTTCCCAACCTGACACTACTGGTTGTTTTCTGTTTAAAAAAAACCTGGCCTCCAAACAAACCACAAAGTATTCTTATGTGTTAAATTTCATCACACTAGCACATTGAAACACAGAACCTCTGAAAGCCAGACTTGCCTAAGGCCCTTTCCTGAATTGCAGTTTTAGCAATAGTCTGACGTGCAGTACTGCACCTCATGGTGTTTTGGGTGGTTTAATACTGTGCAGCAGTTGATTATTTTTGGCTCTGAGCAGTGCTGAGTCATAACAGAAATTACAAGAAATACAGGCACACGCGAGCATCTCCCTCACTCAGGATCAGAGTCAGGCACATTGGAAAGCAAGAAACAGCAAGGCCAAGGGCTTTCCCAGATTTTTTCTTCCCCATCTGGGGAAATCAGCAGAAGTAGTTGTGGAACAAATCCTCCATTATCAGTGATACAGCTAGCTTTTTGAGCTTTCCTTGGAGGTAGATATATATCAAAAGAGAAAAAAAAATTAGATGTTGCATGCGGGAGGAGTCTGAGAAATAGTGATTTCCTGTTACAATCCTGAATGCATTGGTGGCAGGAATAAAACAGTTTTTTCTTGTGCTTTACTTTCATTACCTCAGATATGCAAGTTTTGTGTAGAGGATCTGACTGACTTCCAGCTTCATGTTCTTATCATCTTTTGGGAACTTTCTGTATAGAAACCTCTCATGCTTAATCTTTGTAAATTGTACTTCATCCAGTTTGAACATTCTGAGAGGTTTGAAGGAACAGGACAAGGAACTGCTTTTGCAATACTATTATTGCATTGTGTTTTCTCTCTTTGCTATATTTAGTGTGAAGAAATTATACCCTCTTGTAAACTAAAAACAGTCAAAATATGCCACTGTGCTCCCATTTGAGTCACAAGATATAGATATTTCAGTAGCATGTGTGATGCAGGACTATGAAGCAGTCCTTTGTCTCCTGAGGATGCTGAGATGCTGTTTGCATAAAAAATCCCATCTCTCCTTTGAGATGACAAAGTCCCCATCAGTGATTTTCCTATGTAACCTACTGGTATGGTTGTCTGAAAAAATGCAGGAACGTTAGTGCATCTACCACAGAGGGAAAAATACTGAATTTCTCAGTTTTCTTGCTAATCAAAACAATCTTACATTCCTGTCTTATATTTATTACCATTGAGTAGTGAAATAGAAGCATGTCCCCTACCTTTCTTGACTTATATGTAATATCCTTTATGAATTTGTGAGTGCTTTGAATTAAAAAAAAAGCCTGAAACAGCAGTACTGCCTCAGCCAGGAGGGTTTTAAATTTGCATGTTTGTTGTTCATGGAGGGAGAAAGAAGATAGACCAGAGAGAACATTTTGTACCCACTTGTCATCTGCTTGTCTAACCTGGTTTTTGGATTTTTTGTTGACATTTTCCTCTAGTTAGAGATAATTTCCAGGCAATTTCATGGCCTCCTTTGAATATGTAAATATTTTGATGATTTAAAGGCTCAAAGCCCTGGAGGGTAAAAGAAGGCCAACAGAAAGCACATTTTTACAGTGTCCAAAGAGATTGTAGAGTTCCCTTTAGAAAGCATCTGGACGTGGTCCTTGGAAGAAGCTCTGGGTAGTTCCTGCTTGAGCAGGGGGCTTGGACCAGATGGCTCCACAGGTCACTTCCTGCCTCAGCTATTCTTTGGGATTCTGTGTTTTGATTTTAGTCATGAAGCCTCTGAACTGAGCCCTGATGCCAGTTGGAAAGGATTCTGACAATGGATGATCCTAGGCTCCTCCACTAGGGTTCACCCCAAAACGCAATCTACCTATTCCAGAGTATCCTATGGTGCTCTCTCAGCAGCTGCTCCTCAAGAAATGGAAGAAGACTGATCTAAAGTGAGGGTAACTATACAAATACACAGCCACCTGAAGTTTTGTCCTGCAGAACTAATGCTAAAAACAGGGCTCATTTCAGCTGGAAATTCATACATGAAAGAACTTGATTGCAGCATAAGATAGTAAGTTAAATAACTCAGACAATTAGATATGAAACGTACACTGTGAAGCTTTCAGTTCTCTGCTTTTGCTTCATGAGTCAAAATATCTGAAATTCTTACATTTAATTGACAACATTTGATATAATAGATATTATAGTTTGTAAAGGACTTTAGATAGATATTATCTTTTGTAAAATGAGGTTTATACAAAATATGCAGTTTAAGTGGATTCAAGGCAAAAAAAGTTAAAAAGAAATAGCAGAGGAGGTATAGATATGTTACTGGTGCATAAATACAAAGAACAAATGTAGGTGTTTTTCCCTCCTTTCTGAAGGAAGAAAACAAGTACAATGAAAAGAAGGATGTATCATACTAACTTATGACCAAGGGAGTGCAGAATAAAGCATCAGGGAAAGACAACTTTGAGACACAGGGCTAACAGTCATGTTAAATATGTAAATGTTTTTATGTGTTCCCTGCATTTTCTGGGTAATCACTTAGAGTGTAATGGTGTGTTCGAAATTCTGATCATCTTCCACTTGTATTTCATGTTTTAAAAATTCATAAGCAAGAAGGTTTTATTTTTATCTCCCATAGTGGGAGATGAAATCCAGAGACTTAGAAAAGTCAGGAATCTCAGTAGGAAAGAAGAAAAGGATAATTTGTCTGTAATCTTTAAAGCTAGAATAATTCACTAGAGCTTTTTTGAAGAGAAGCATCTAGAACACTTCTGTTCCTTTGGAAAATAATAAAGTTGGTAGAAAAAAGGAAGACTTTTAAGAAAATAAAAAAAAAGGTGTTGATGATACCCAGCAAACAACATGTTATTTTTATGTTGGATCTTGTGGTGTTTGGTAGGGTGTTTTAGTCCTGCCTTTTGTATTGCTTAAAGTCTGAAAAAGCTGTATCTTGAGATACAGGCTGAAAATAAAGCTGCTATTATAAAATCTCTCTTACCTCCTCGTGTGTGGGATTGGGGATATAGGTCTGATTTGCATTTCATGAAGTTTGCATTTCTTAGTGGCAGAAAAACACCTCACCAGGTCTTTCATGCTGACTACAGAAGGACCCTGACTGAAGAATAAAGAATAAATTAGCTGGTTCCTTGGACAGGGGTTCACACACTTGTATGCAGAGAACAAATGCCTTCAGTTCTGCGAGGAGCTAGGAACAATTACCAAAATAAAAAGGTTGTAATGTGTTTGTGTGAGGAAGTCCTAGACAGGAATGTTGGCAAAGTTTTACTATTCCAAGTGAATTTGTGCGAGAGTTCGACCAGACTGAGGATGGGAGAGTGGAATCTGCCCCTGAGTTGGAGGGGCTTGGTGGAGGGGCTATTTTCCTCAGTGTAACAGGTATCCAGGTCTGGAAATTTATTTCTCATCAGAGAGCCGCATTTTTAATATATGATTGAAAAAGTGTGGTAGTAGAACTTTTCAAGTGTGCTGTTCTTCTGTATTGATGTAGAATCAGAGTACAGAGCCTGAATAAGTGACTTGTTTTGTCATGCCTAATTCAGATAGGAAGAACAATGCAGGTCATTGTTAGCAAGTGACTGGGTTTCACAATTTTATTCTATAACATAAGTGTAGTTAGCCTTGAAAATTATTGGTGTTCTGACTGGTGAAGAAGCAATTTGCATTTGGTCACGAGTTAAAATTATTTTTGACAGTGACACAGGCAATGTAGTGTTTATTTATTAAGTTAGAATGAGCTTAAATCACTTTGCTTTTCTTCCTAGGAAATGACTTAAATAGCTGCTTAAAACTAAATCCCTGCTTGGTGTTTTTCATGAGTTGGGATGCTTTTCTGAAGCTGAACATGACTATCTGTGTGCTGTCAGAATTATCAGGAGCTCATCCTAAGGCCATGAAAACCAGTGAAAACATCTGGAATATGCCAGAAACTTTGGAGGAGGCTTCATTATACTCATGGTAAGAGCAGGGTCATAACCTCATAAGAAACAAGATAAATAGAAATGGCCATATTTTATTAATTGTAATGATAACTGGTGTTTGTTATACATAGACTGAACCATTCTGCCTACTTTGTCTGCAGCTAGGACTGTTAAAATTTAGAAAGGAGTAATTATTTCTAAATATTGTAATTATTTTTTGAATAATTACGAGCATGAATACTGCAAAAATATTAATTGAATTATATTCAGTGAAGAATGACATTTACAGAACAGAGCAGTCATGGAATAGTATTGACAATATCTGCTTGCAGTGCAATCATGTCTTGTTCTACTTGAGAAAGATGTCTTGAGAGACATGAAAGAATTTAATCTGTGTTCTTTCTTCATTGTGACAAAACTCACAGTTTAAAGTTAGTGTTGCATGTGATGATGTGTTATTTCCTGATTCTAGCCCCTCAAATGGTTTATTCTGTACCCTCCTTCTCCTTTTGGAGTTTGTTGGTTTAGTCCTTACTGCATTCCTTTAGACAGCTGCCATTCACCCTTTGGATCCACCCAGTTGTGCCACCCAACTCTCAATCCTACCCTGTGGTAGTCCCTCCCAGTTTGGAAATCCCCTAATCTTTGAGACCCTGGGGGCTGGTTCAAATTATTCCCCAGCCTTTATGTTCCCCACTGGTCATTGTACTGTAAATCCCACATTATGATCCTCCTCTAAGTATACCAGACTGGCTAAGGATTTGTACCCTCCTCTGAGACCTCCTCAGTTTATAAATCCCTGTAAG
The DNA here is from genome assembly GCA_013397095.1 of Sterrhoptilus dennistouni. Lineage (NCBI taxonomy): Eukaryota > Metazoa > Chordata > Aves > Passeriformes > Zosteropidae > Sterrhoptilus > Sterrhoptilus dennistouni. The sequence continues at coordinate 429,279 of VWZU01017023.1, read as the reverse complement.
GCCTTTGTCTGGGGTCTCTGCCTCTGTCCAGCCTTCTAGTTAAGTTTGATTTCTGTTTCTGTTAATAAATTCATTAGTTGAAGTGGCAAGCAGAGCCCATCTCGTTTTTCCTACCCCAATCATCTGGTGGATGCCAAGGGCTTGCAGGAACCCCGGGGGAAGTGTCACGACCCCCTCACACATGGCCCTGGGCTAGGACTGTGAGTGTGACACTTGCAGGCATAATGATAAGCCTGATTAAATATTTTTGAGAATAAATTTTTAAAAAGATTTCAGAGTATGCTTTAGAAGGCGAGAAATAACTGAGAAATACTTGCAATTGTCTATCTAGAAAATAATGGCTTCTATGTCAGTATGTTCAGTTTCAGTGCTATTAATAATAACGTAAGGCTCTCATATGTTATTTTTCATCTGGAAATAAAAATCGCCCTGGGAAATTCATCTCAGCCCCATGTCACAATAAGACTCATGAAGTGATTAAACCAAGGACATCAGCGCAGAGAGCCAACCCTTCTGTTCCAGGCTGGTGCTCTAACCAAACAATCAATATTCATTTTGGGTGCACTAGGTCCATCAAGGAACACAGAGCACATCACAGCTAGTGATCAAGCAGTTTATTTCTAAGGAAGGGTTATTCAGAAACAAAACAAACAGGTCCTCAAGTCTGAGTTTTTGGGGAGCGAGAAGAGCACACTGGTAATATCCATGAGCTCTCCAAAGATTTAATGTCTGTTACACAGTAAATGCTGCATAAAAGTGATACGCAAGGCATTATAAAGAGATGTTATATTACCACAGCATATCTATATTTCAATTGAATTAAGGGACATAAACCTGTTTCATGTGTTTCAAATAGTTTCAGCTTGCAACCTAATAAATGTTACTGCTTACTACTTGGATGAGTTTGTGCATCACTAGAAGACACAGTTAAAGTCAATACACAAAATATTTGTAGCAAAGCAAGTGAGACAGAGGGTTTTATTCAATAGCATTGCAATTATTGACCTCAAATCCTTTGATCAAGTTTGACATCACACTTCAATAGAACAGCCAATAGAAATATGTGTTATATGGAGTTATGGCTTGCATTTTGCTATTTTTCCTAACATCTTTGTTATATAAATGATGCTGGTTTAAGCTTTTGATAATGTGCTATTTTGTTGTCTTTGAATTATGTAGGTTCATAAACAGAGCTAATGTCTTAGGGCAGTTCATTTAGGAAACAAAAAGGAAAAGAGAATAATCATTTATTTATAAGTTGAAGAGAATGAGATATACAGAATCCTTTTCTGTATCTATATCACCAGCTCTTTCACTGTCAACACAATTAACCCAAGAACACTCTTATTTATTATTATTTATTATTATTTATTAGAGAGAAAATGTACATTGCAGCTCCAGGCTTTTATAAAGTGGCTTACACACTAAACTTGTTGCATTGAACTAAACATACTAAAGTCTAATTTTGCCTTATTATTTAGTAAAGATGATGACATACAGGTAATGAAGATGGTGGAAAGAGTGCCTAGGTGAATTTATTGCCACAAATCTAGAGTTGAGGCAAAGGAGAAGAAACATTCTTTGTGCTAAATAGAACCACATAAATAGCTGTGCATTTGTAATAGTAAGTTTTATTTAAAATAGTTCTTTAGTAGCAGAGTTTCCATTTGACTAAAAAATGACAAATGTAACAAATAGATTTTTTAAAGAAGGGTGGAGGTGATGGAGGTTGCAGGCAGGTGTAGGTCTGTTAACATGACTTCAATACTGTGAGAAGCTTTAGGAAAAATAATTGACAATAGTGCAGAACTAACTACAATAATAGACATAGGGAATACACAGTATTCTTTCAAAGAAAGAAAGCAACAATTTTTTTAAAGAGGACACACTCAACTAATTTAGGACCAAAGGAATGCAGATTAAAGTAGGCAAAAACCCTTAAAATCAAAATCAAAACATCTTTTTCCTTATTTCCCCTCCCCTAGGCTTGGATCATGAAAATTATATTAGTGCTTCTTTGTGGTATTTTACACTTTTAAATCCTTCTAGTTCTGAAATCTTACCAAATTATGCAGGGGATATTTATTTCTAGTAATCAGCGATCTTTCTAGTTTTCATTTCCATACAGGTTTTAGCTTGAAATGTGGATATAAGTAAAATGATGCATTTTAGCTGAACTGGAAGCCTTTGTATCTTTTCCAACACATGTCTTTGCAAGGTTGACTTACATCCTGAAAAATAATTGCCAGATTGAAAATTTCTTTGGAACTTTTGCTTGCCTAAAACTGATTCGGTATTTCAGACTTCTCTTTTTTATGGGGATTTGGTTAAATTACCTTTCCTTGCCTGTTTTGTTGTGAATACAGTGATTAAATTTTCACACTGATAGTTATTGTCAGCAGTGCAGAAGGTTTGACGTTAGGTGATAGCTTGGTGCTCTCAGCCACTATGAGCTTTCTATGCTACATCACTCAAATTAGGACTTCTGTGTTGAGACAATTTTTTCTCCCTGACCCTACATTTAAAAATCAATCTGCCTGGATGTATCAGCAATTTGAAACAAAGTAAGGCAAAAGAAGCTACCTCCTGTGAATTCTAGTTCTATGTAGAGAGTTAAAATTAAAAAGAAGCCATTAGTAAAAGAGATGAAAAGGCAATTTGTTGGGGTTTTTTTCCCTGATCTTTATTGCATATGGTTTATATGCATAGTTTATTTTTCTTACTGCTTCTGTAAGGATAATGCTGGATGTGAGGACACAATGTACAGCCAGTCTTTTAGAATGTGTTTCAGAGAAGTATTTCCTTGCAATTTCTGTTATGTGTTTTTGAATGCTCAGTATTTTGCTGAAGCCCTATTTTCCCAGCTCGCTGCCACAGGCCTAGGACAAAGCTCTCTTCTAATGAAAAGGTGAAATCACAGGAGAGAAAGAAGTTTATGACCAGAGCCTTGTTCTCACAGGCTGACAGGTTATTTTAATCATCAGCCAAAGCACAGAAGCCCCTGCTTGTTACTGAAACCTTTTTCACCTTTGGGAGCAATGTTCTGTGACATTAAGGAACTTTATGACAAAATAATACCACCTAATGAGCTACAAGATAACAGACATTTAAGATGAAGGTTAATATTGAAAGAGACTGGCGTTCTTTGTCTCGTCTTCCTTTTCAGTTTGCCAAGTGAGTGCAAGACTGTGCCTGTCTGCTCATCCCTGAGGAATGAGCAATGTACAGCTCTGCCACAGCAGTTGTGACTCAATGCCTGTCACACAATTTTAAGAATTAATTTGCTTGACTTTTTTTTTTTTTTTTAACCAAGGGTTGCATGCCTTCTCATCTGTGTA